>JAMBLF010000909.1:0-176760 GCA_030578115.1 Leucoptera coffeella
TATGTTATTTATATATTATATTTCACATAATCGTCTCCTACGACACGCGAGAAGAAGAACTAGGTAATTAGCATTCTATTACGTCCCAGCTAGCACGGGACATTTATTCTCAGTAGGTAAACATAAATTATATGCTATTTTCTTTCTGGCTTTATGCAGCAGGTGATTTAGGAATTGGTAAAATAGGATCAGGGTGTTATAAATGCTAGCAACTTTACCGATACTTCATATTAATCTCGTCACATCCCTGATAGTTATTCTAAATGTTTGCAAGACTCTACTTGATAACTAAGTCTGAGTGGTTCCATCTACCCTAAAAGAGAAAGAAAGATCTTAATATATGCTTGTATATACCTTATTATCGGCTCGTTGGCATTGGTTATCGTAGATTAAATTATCTAGATACGGAGCTCAGATAAAGATGAAAATAACGCTTGATTACCTTTTAAAGGACACCTGATGGAATTGAACAGAATGTGTATTTGTAATACATGTTTGACTAGTAATAAATAATTACTTAATTTAAAGTTAATAATAGAACAACCTTATTATAATACACTAAGATTTATATTTTCGATCATTATATACACACCTGATCTAATTCCATACAGGGTTTTTCGGCTGTCCCAAACTAAAATCTAGTATTTTGGCATTTTGTTTTTTACTAGTTATTTTCTAAATGGCTCTTACTAGGTTTTTGTTTGGAACAGCCGTTTTGTTTCTTATAGGTTTCCGTATTTATTTCTACACATCCTCGATATTAATCCCGTTCTAATCTGGTATTTCAAACAATGCTAACTATCTGCCGTTCTTCCCGGTATTTTGGCTAATTGACATGTGGCGATTAACATACTAGGGGAAAAGAGATTAATTGGACGATGTGTTAGCAACCTGTCACCAATGAATGTTCCATATGGCATCAGAACCCCAATATTTATGCTAAAATGTGACCTAGTATCATCGTATATCCGAGATTCTGTCCACCCCGAAAGGGATTGAAGGACGTAAATGTATATGTATGTACATCCTCGATTACTACGAGGCTTTCTAATATCACTCTTATACTTCATAAATATAGGAAATATTGAATTACATTGGCTCAATCATGCTTAATATAACCAATCAATCATGGATTAAAATCAACATCCATATTTACGTTACTTACACCGAACATAGCGTACGTCCATAGAGTTTGACTCTGTATCAGTGAGTACAGGGTTCAATCCTCGGAGCAGGTACCAGTGGAAATGAAGTTTTCCGATTTTCATACATTTTCTCAATAAAAATACATTTGCGAAATGCACTATTCTATTTTAAGCCATAAAACTTTCTTCGCCTACTTTAATCGTGGTGGTTCGTGGTGCAAGTTCTTTTAATTGAACATTTAAAATAAATATACTTCCATACATAATTATATTGCAACCTTCTCTAATAGAAAAGACAGAGGCTATCGATCGCCACCTTGAACGATCTTAACAAATCTCTCTTGCTTCATTGACACAACATTCATCCATTAACATATTGTACGCCTCCATAAGAACCCCCTCCAAAAAATTACTTAAATTTTCCAACAAAAACGGGACTTAACGCGTATGTTTTATTACGACGTTACGGCCAGGTTGCATTGGCCTTAGTCATGGGTTCCTGTAACCGTCGAGTGTGTATGAGCGTCAATGAAGCGACAGTGCAGTGGTTTGTTAGGATCGAGACAGATGGAGATCCGTGATCTACCCACCCCTTAACAGGTAAACAGGCGAGACTTATATGTATGTATATAAAATACTAGCGACCCGCTCCGGCTTCGCACGGGTATAACATATATAGCCTACTCTACTATTTAATGAATGTTATTATACATATAAACCTTCCCTCTTGAATCACTCTATCTATAAAAAAACCGCATCAAAAATCCGTTGCGTAGTTTCAAAGATTTAAGCATACAAAGGGACATAGGGACAGAGGAAAGCGACTTTGTTTTATACTATGTAGTGATGATACACGAAAAGTCTCTTTTTTTGTTGCATGATGAATGAAAATCGTGTGTCTCATAACCATGTATGTTCCAGATGTTAGTCCCCGCGATGTTCTCGTGGCAGTTCTCGACCGAGGGCCAGGTGCCCCCTGGCGCTGTGGAGGCCGGCGTCACCCGCTGACGGAGAGAAGCTCTACTTCGGAAGGGTCACCCACGATGGCTGCACCACGCCTGGCAAGGTCAGTTATATGGCCTTTTATCTACCACTCATTGTCACGCAAAATGGTCCCAGTGGAGACTAATTGCGGAAACCACGGAACCCAATTAACTAAACTACCACTCATTTACGCTCTTATCCCCTCATATACATACATAAATATAGAAAAATAATTGTTTTTTAGATGATATTGTAATAGTACACCGCCAAGTGTGTATGAGGTGGGGTATGTGCCAATGAAGTGTACGTGGTTTGTAAATACAAAAAGGGATCAGTGATCTTTACCTATCCCTCTACAGGGAAATGGGCGTAGTTTTTATGTATCTTATCCCCTACAACAGGGGTGGCTAAGCTCATCCCTAGAAGCTTAGTTACTACTCTTAGTCATAGTCCATCAATGGGTTTTAGCGCTAACACCAACCACTACCAACTCACCACTATTACTGATCTGATATTGAACTGATATTTTGTAAAAAGCATTAGTGGGACTAAGGGCCCAGATCTGTCACGCAGACAAAACAATTCAAATAGAGAGTTTTAACAACAGTTCCACTAACAAACAGGGGTTGCAGCCAATTAATAAGTTTCACTCTGAATAACGAGTATATGTGCACAAGTTAACAAATGTTTTATTTTTGCTAGCCTTGTTATGCAGTACAGGACAGATATATATAAAAATGTAAGGGATTTATAGAAAAAATACTGGCTTAAACTAGTTTTTAGTGGCACTGTTTTGACACATTAATGGCATGAAAATAACAATGAAACAAATATATGTAACATATGTATATGAGAATCAAACTAAAATGGGTATTGAGACAGGTGGTAAACCATGTCGCCATTTTACAAACACTAACTATTACCTATTCGACAAACCAAGCTTTATATAACTTCACAACCCCAATATTCTTGCTGAAAATTTACCTAGGAGATACCCTGTCTCCCAAGGTTCTGTCCACCCCCGAAAGGGATTTAAGGGGGTATGTATTAATGATGTTTGGTCTATTCCAGATCCACCCCAAGCCACGGTTGTTGTTACTACCCCTTCGCTGGTGAAGAAAGGAGCTCCCACGGAATATGAATGCCTAGTACTGTTCTCGAAAAAGATTTCGTGTATACATAAACGAGTTCCCATTGAACATATTCATTAATCGTATCCTAAACATAAAGGAATAAAGTTTTATTATTTTTCGTAAGTGCTTTGTTTTGTTCTCCCCGCGTTACATTCTTTTTTTTTTTAATCTACTTACCAACTTATCAGAAACAGATATTGTATTTTACCTAACCCTATACATAAATTCCAATATATTCAACCACTACAGTGACGGACACACACAAGGAATTTGTCGTGAAGTGAGTATATTACGATTATATATACATAGTTACAGGTACATATCTATAAATACACATATTCCCGATCACTTAAACACAATAAAAATAACAAATTAAATGACGTAACAACTTCGTTACCATGGTAACTGTTTCCAATAGAAATGGCGATTAATCTTCATCAAGTTTTCCTATCATAAGTGCCAAAAGAAATGGGTATTTTATCTGCAACATACAGGCGCTAGCGGATTTTTCTCCATGAGTAGACACAATTATTAGAACGTAATCATTATCTGTACTAATATTATAAAGCTGAAGAGTATGTTTGTTTCATCGAGCTAATATCTGGAAGTACTGTTTTGAAATGAAATATCTTTACGTGTTTGATTGAGCATTTATAAAGGAAGGGTTCAAGGAAGGTTTAATATCACGATGCAACGATTACATTACAGGAAAGAATGGGGAATGTGGAAAAATCAATAGATTTTATTATTTATGATTATTTCGTCCTTATTGAAGAATATTTAACCAAAAACAAGTGATTTTTCTAGACGAGTCATGCTCAAAATAGTTATCCAACCCGGACGAAGCATAGATCTTATAGTGATAAAATGGGACAACTTATAATAAATGGTGCCTAACCCTTATACTTTTACACCTAAACGACAAACATATATTATTAACCAAAACTATTATACAAGAATATTTCATTTACAAATCGAAGCCAAGATTCATATTTTCCGAGAATTTTATTCAACTAAACAGTGAAAACATTTCACTATAAAAAAAGACAAACGCATTCACGACCATTAACCCATGCGGGGTAGTCAGAGGTTCAGATTTCCATCTCCGCAATTGCGAAGGTAGTAATTCTATGGACACCTCGAACCCACGTGTTGACCAGATAGTCAGTACTCAATGTGACAGGTGGTAAGCCATGTCGCCATTTACAAGCATTAACTATTACCTGTTTAGGGAACAGGTAGGTTTCCTCACGATGTTTTCCCTCACCGTATAATTCGATGCATTTCGTAAATGTGTTTTTATTACGAAAATGTACATAGAAATTCATTAAAATTCATTACCATTGGTACATGCTCAAATGAGATTTGAACCCTGTACCCACTGATAAGCCAAGCCCCAAAACAACTGAGCTACGTCGAATTTCACTATTATTTAATGTATTATAAAAGTGCGTGGTAAAATGTAATAATAGCAAGTTTTTGTCTTCAAATGAAGTTCAAATTAGTTCTTGGTAATTGAAATTGTTACAGAAATAAGATTAATGTTCCGCCGACTTTGGTTGCCCTGACTAATTGGAGTGGTTAGATTGTACACGAAATAAAGGACGGCACTGAATATTTATAAGCATCGCTACCTTTAGCCCTTAGGATAGTTAGATAGATAGTTTCACGTGTCCATCTCTGAGATAACATAATGTACTCGTAATATATGATCACATCAAACTCATTTTTTTATTATAAATTTAATATTAATTGCAAATGGTTACGAATCTTTTTCATATTTTCGTATAGGTATATACATATAGTAATTTCCATGGGGAATACTTTTTCCCTTAACGTAATGAATGAAAACAGACAAAAGGACATGACAAAAGAAGTGAAGAGAAAAGAAAATTTTGATTCAAAGTGGAAGAAGAATTAAAACATTTATTATTATAAATTTAAAAAAAAATATATTTTGTCATCCTAGCTATTATTTTTATGTTTATCTTTTCATGCTGTTATCATTTCACGGAACCAAAGAAACTTGAAACATCTCCTTAGTCACATATGGAACAATGGGTTTTATTTACCACCTAAAACATGCCGGAAAGAACGGCCCCCAGTTTAGCCTTCTTTTTACATCCCAGACTAGCTCGGGGGACCTTACTCAACCACCGCAATACTAGTCTTAGACGAAGTAGTTTTAAGCATTCCAAAACATATTATATGTCACGCACAAAAAGGTAATTCAAATGTAAATAAAAGCATGAAAATAGGATTCCCGGATATGTCAATGTTCATTTAGCCTGGATATTTCACCTGATAAATTGTTGCCCTTTTCGCATTTAGTAAACCCCATTTTCTCTGGACTGGATTCCAGCTCAAGGATTAACATTTAATCTCGTTGCCATGATGAAATTGGCATCCGAAATAGGTAATATGAAAACTGACAGATACATTTTATTCAGTGAAATGGAGTTTTAATCAACGTGACATAAACGAATGATTCACATGCATTTGTTTATTTCTGAAAATATCGTGAAATTTGCTTGTTTCGAACTGACATGTTGAATAGCGGTTATCCGTAAAAGTCGGCTTCGAGTGTCCAAAGACTATCGCAAATAGGGTGGACAAAACTTCGGGGATAAATATGTCGTTAGTCACTTTAATTTGAATCGGGATTGAGATGCCATTGATAACAGATATAGTTGATTATTACTTAGTTTTAATCATAATATATAACAAATAATTTTAAGATGTATTTATTGCAAAACGCGTAAACTATCAGCGTATATCCTGATTGGTAATCCATCCAGTAATCCATTAGAAATAACAAAAATTAATTCCTTAGGTAAATTTTAATATATTCATCTCCGTTTATATCTCTATAGCCTCTATAGCCACCTCAAACCCACGTTTCACCAAATAGGCAGGACTAAAAGGTAAAAGTACCAATGTCTCTATTTGCAAGCGCTGACTATGTAGTAGGACTACGACTGACCTGTTTCAAGGAATATTGTAGGTTTTTCCAAGACTTTCCATTCACCTGCTAAAAATAATACACCCCGATCCCAATGTATATGCCAAACGGATTGTCTTAATGAACAATGGCTCTGTTCACAGGATTACGGACGGAGCTCGTATGTACGTACATATAAAGCATGAATTAAAGTAGGAAAAAAGCCTCAGTTCTACCGCGAAAGCCTTCTACGTAGCACTTGTATTGTGATTATTTGTTGTGCTATTGAATTCGTTTCTTATAGTACTGGAAATTGTTTTGTTTTGTTTTTTACTAAGTAGACATATATTATCATTTTTTATTAAAGGCGTTTACATTAAAGGTTGATTTTAAAAAAATATGTTAATATTTTATTGACTTAAATTTTTCTCAGGATATTGTTTTGACTCTTAATTTATTGTTGACATTTCAACTTTAATTATTTGCTAAAAAACACTTTTAAAATGTACGGGTGGCTGTTAGAAAGTGTTCAGCACTTTGTTATGGTAAGTTTCAATTACTTACGTTTACATTAAACTTATATCTTTTGTACTGCCCTGAGTTATAATGTTTCAGTCTGTTGTGTCACAAATAATGTTTAATTCAAAAACTCTACATCCAATATCAATTAGTATCTTCTCATTATATAGCAGACATTTGCATTGTTTACAAGTAATTATTACAAATAAATGTACATCCAGCAATTTATTGATTTAATCATTGAGAAGCAACTACGAACGTTACGGGGATTGACAAGTATGTTCGTGATGTATATATTATTCCTATTTTATATGAATATTCCTGATCAGTTCAGCATGACACTGTTGCTTAAATTTGAAATAACTATAAGAGGTTTTAAATTATTTTTTGTCTACTTTGGCAACCAGACTACCACTATATCACCATATTCTTAAATTTCCTACAATTTTATCTCAAACAACATGACTTAATATGATTCATCTTTTCATGTATTTTATCCTCTACTATGTCGTAATATATTATTTATTCAATACCCATTATACCGGTTCGCGTACTTTTTATGGGTAAGGCGAAATCGCTTTGTGACTGTTGAAGAAATTTAACGAGATGAAAGCTTTTTCATGACTCACGAGAGAATCACATATACAGTCTATGCATATAGTGTGAGACAGGAAAAACTGATTTATTATAACGTCTTTTCAGAAATTTATGTTTATGTTAGAATTAATAAAAAAAGCTAAAACGAAGAATTAATAACACATAAAGTAAAAATCACGGTTGGAATATAGAATAAAAGCTAAGCCGAAAAATATGTAGCCTCTTATAGAAAAAAAAGTAAATTAAAACAAATATTGGTTTTGTCTTGATTCAAATAGAATTTTATTTTTCAACCTCCCATAACGAACACATTCGTATCCCAATAGGCAAGGTACTTCATAGAGATCCCGCCACATAAGGTGGCAGTAGCCAAACTTGGAACTAAATTTGACGTTACCGCCATTGCGTGTTATTTTGTATGAAAGGTAAATTTAGTATTACCAGCGTTGTATTTTTTGCCCACTCTTTGTAATTTTTATGTTTGTTAAGGGTGATTATAATAAATTGATTTCCGGAGTTTCTTGTTAGTTCTTCTCCAAGCTAGGGGTCTCCGCTGATCTAACCTCGGTAAAAAATATGTAAAGACAATGCTCAGTGCCATGTTTTGAAATAATAGTTTTAAGAGATTCGCGATTTATACTCATGATATAAGATATAAGGGTGTGTATAAGATTGATTGCAGCTGTGGGAAATCCTACGTCGAACACACTAAACGGTCTATTGCGGACAGAGTGAAGGAACACATAATATATGTAATATATAATAAGAAGGATAAGTCCCGTTAATTATTAATCATGTTTGAAATAGTTTAATAAACATATTTTGACTTTGATATATTAATTTGTTTTATTTGAGTTTATAGCTCTGCAACCCAAAGACCATTACAAATGAAACCTATAATGTATCGAGCCGTATGGCACAGTGAGTGCTAGTTTTGGCGTGTTTACTGGTAACACTGAATTACGCGACTGTGGCGACGCCTCCAACTGCCACCTTATGTGGCGGGATCTCTATGCATTAACATCACGCTTAAAACCGTGTCAATCTTTCCATGCCTTAGATCAAACATTTACCATTGTTTTAATTTGCACTATAAACGTTACGAAAACATAAAACAAACCCTCCTATTTACAAATAAATCAATTATGATGCCTTAAGGATTTTACGACTCCGTTTATTAGTTGTTAGAGAGAGTACAATGGCTTAATCAATGCAAGCACTTCATTGGCCTTCCTCATGCCTAAAGGAGACTTTTATAGCCCCTGTTTGGCCTTCAAACACTTTTGGTCGACTAAATGGACTATTGAATTACGATGCACACGCGTCTTTGATGACGTGGTTAATTTTTCTTGTTACACCATTTCTACCACTGCTAGTATAATATTATTGGTGCTTTAAAATCAATCTTAAACCATTTATTCAACACAAGCAGTAACTATTACCTGTTGGGATAGGTTTTAAGCGATATCAAATAATTTGCCACATTTTTATTATTTCAGAAGCTTTCAATACATAAATAATGGCACTGTCATTATAATTTGGTTTTAATATTATATTCTTCGCTGCTATTAGTAACAGGGTGATTTTATATAGCCTACAGCCTTCCTCAATAAATGGTCTATATAACATAAAAAGAATTTTTGAATTCGAAGCAGTAGTTCCTGAGATTAGCGCGTTCAAACGAACAAACAAACAAACAGACTCATCAGCTTTATAATATTAGTATAGATTGTACAAGTACACTATATCCATTGAAAGTCGAACTTTTTTCTGAGACAGTTTGTCTCTTAAGTTTAATTTAGCAAAGGATGGTAGCAATGTTGGATACAATTCCAGATTGGCGTCCCCTTTTACAGAAGTTGCATAGGCCGTATGTAAAATAGAGATTGTAATATTATGTTTTATTATCAAACTAGACTGTACTTGTTGTTTAATAAATCCACTTTCTTTCTAAAATCAGATAAAACATTTCTTCTAGATAATAAAGTGAACTGGGAAACAGTTATGTAAAGGGTATAGGGCATACAATCTAGATAAGCAAGAAAGGAAAATCTCGTTTTATTTTCTGTATCTTGTGTTATTGCCTAGATTGAAAGTGATATGCCAAATTGGAATTTTTCATCTTAATTTTTACCATTTTTTGTCGAGAAATATTTTTTTATTATCGGCCGCCGAAATGTTAAGTTTATCTAGTTTATAATGCTTTAGAAGCAATAAAATAATATATAACTTTTGTAGGAAGAATGCGGAGAAGAAATATGGGAATCAATACTTCGGGAGGCGGGAGCGAGGAATACGGTGTTCAGCGCCACACAGGTAATCGCAATAAGCATAGAATCTAGAGCCTTGATTAAGGACTTAGTATATCATGTCAAGGTGCAAACTGAAACGATGATGTATTAGGAGTTAACGATAACACAGTACTCATACAATAAGCTTTAAACCTCATACCCTGTGTAAACTTATGCCGTTGTTAGAACAGCTCTGTTGTGCCTTAGAATTTAATTTCATTACATTAGCAATATTTGTCGATATGTGCCATATAAGGTCACTATATAATTTCAACTGCCATTAATTTACGTTTATTTCTATATAACTGTACCACCTGTTACAGCAATATCCAGACGCCCTGATGCTGCGACTAGCCTGTGCACTAGCGCGGCTCGTAACCCAAGACCCCAACAGTCCGACCACCTCCACACCCAGCAGTCCAGGCTTCAGAAAGCGCTCATTGAAGTCAAAAACCCACTGGAGAAACTCCTCAGTTCGCAGCGATGGCAAACCTCACGTCTTCAAATGCCCGTTCACGGCAAACAACGCCCTTACCGAGGCGACAAGAAAAGAAATCAATGCTTACACCTCATCAGAAGAAATCAGACCAAAAGCGCTAACCAACGTACGCATAAACGAGGGAGTCGAGTTGAACGGAGCTGATGAAATCCAGTGCATACCTAAATATAAGCGAAGAAACTCCGACTTCAAAATCAATGACACGCCCAGTCATGTTGCTGCACTACCAGATCTGCCTCTGGATCCAATTATCACAGAGGAAACAGATGATTCTAAAACAGAAAGTCTATGCCAGGCTATGGTGCCGTATAGGAGAGGATCTATCACCAAGAGTCCACCGGTTAGGAAGACCAGCGTCACGATTGCTCTGGATGTGTACAAGAGAAGGGGATCAGGTATCACTAGGCCGAGACTCAACAGTGTCACTCTAGCGGAGGACAAGAAGAATTTGTTAAGGGAAAAGTTTGGTACCCCAGAGAAAGTGATGCATTTCTTCGGCAGGTGCTTTGTTAAGTTCTTCACTAATTATGGGTGAGTTGGTTTCGGCTTTTATAGATTCATGTGTCTGAATCCACATGTGGAATTAATATATTTTTAGTTTTTCATAGAGGTTTGTTAAAAGATAAGTCGCATTAATAACAAAATTAAAAGAAAAATATTATGTCTGTTTCATGCGATTGCCTATAAATATATAATATAAATAAATGTTATTATTAAAAGTTTGCATAACAAATATGTATGTATTACGTAGTTCACACACGCATTTAGATATTCCATACAGAACAAACACATACAGAATCAGTATAATACAATACGTGCTTAATATCTACTTTTTCAATCTGCCTGCGATCATAAGGAACGTCTTCGAGTAAAATCTCATTACTTATTCCTTGAAAGGCACCTGATATTCTATTGTGACAAAAACGACTCGATCATATTTTTAATATGCTCTGGAGATATAAAAATTTTGAAGAATCGTATCAAAGAGTATGTGTGATGTTAATATTGTGACCAAATCCCATCTTGAAGATAAAAATAATAACAACATTACTAAATAAGTCATATCAACAAAATATATTATCCTGGTTCTGATACTATCGATTCCATGAACCAGTTTCATCACATTTAAGTTGATTATATACTCTAGCAACATATTATATGTGGCTTGTGTGTACACGGGTTCAAATGGGGCATGGCATCACTAACAGCCGTTCTGGACATGGAAACTTAGGTTAAGCACTTGAACGTTTATCCCTTAAGGTGGGTACTGACCAACGTTACGAGGTGTAATGTAACATGTTACACAGCGAGCATTCGTTCAGTCAGTACGTCGTGTTACGGGGAAACCATCACGTTGTTCATCATCATCGATGCGTAACACACTCGATGCGAATTTTACATTACACCTCGTAACGTTGGTCAGTACCCACCTTTATGGTTACATACCCTCAGGTACGACACAATGATCCGCGCGACTGGCCGCTACTTCTGCACATTCCTGCAGTCCGTGGACAGTATCCACCAGCGGATGCGCTTCACCTTCCCGAGGATGCGGTCACCCAGCATGCAGCTCACCCGGGCCCACGCGGCGGGGGCCGAGCTGGTCTACAGCACAAGCCGGACTGGCTTCACGCACTACTTGATGGGTTAGTTAGTGTTGTGAAGGTGCAAGAGTGTGAATGAAGAGAAAATAGTTCGTCAGGATCGGGATGGATCGGGTATCCTTCTAAAAGGAAACGGGCGTAATGTGTATGTATTGTGAACTTATCAATTCTAGGTTAGGAAAACATCGTGAGGAATCTTTCCAGTGCTTAGGAATAGGTTATAGTCAGGAACTGTAGGTACACGGCAAAATAAAATTGATTTAAATGATGTGAGAATATGGATGGATGGTAAATACAATACTAATTGCCAATTGCCTGTTTCCAGTACAGATTGTCGTTAGAGGTAAAAAGAGGTGCTTTTAGGTCTTGAATCATTTATATGTTCTAGGTCAACTGTATGAGATAGCGGAGGACATATTTTCCCTGAAACTGAAGGTCTCCATTATGAAAGAGTCTATGGAAGGGGCCTACTACGTCGCAGTTCTGAGGCTGGAGTTTGACAACAGTAATTATGTAAGTTTATAGTTTGTTAACCATACGCTGATGGGAAACATTTAACTGATAAAAAAATTTAAAGTATATATAAATCCTTTTTTATCTGTGAAATCCAAAAAGGAAGGATTTGTAGATTATTATTTGGCCTCATTACTGAATCGCTGGTTAATGCAGGACAATGTCTACATTGCATTAAATAAAACTTAATTCTTTTAAAGAATTTTGCTGTCGCCATAGTTATTCTTGTTGTTTAAACATTAATCAATTTAAAGGTCAAAATTAGTACTTCTTAATCTGATCACGTCTAATTAGAAAAGACTGTCGCAATGTAACTACGTTGTACCAGTACAAGAAAGAATTGTTGAAAAGTTGTTCCTAATTAAAAGCCTTACAACTTGTCCTTTCCATTAAAAGTTTTTGCGACATCTAAATAATAACAAAGGCAGGTTGAAAACTTCAAAACTGTGAAAGCCAAAATGTTTCAACTCTTCAGTTCTTTCGTCGAATATAAACTTCGCAATCAGCGAAAACTTGTAGGTCTCTCTGATATAGGTACCTTTAGAAACCTAGTTCTATAATATTGGTTCTAGGTCAATTGTATGAGAATAATAATAATATTTGGAACACTATTTTCATCAATAATACTGGTTGAAATATTAGTACTTATACACTATAGCTATACAATAATAGCTTGGGGCAAATTAGCAACAATGGTAACAACCAACAAACTAAAATGCTATAAAAGTCTCAACAGGAAGCTACATTACTAAAGATATATGGATAAAAAAAGAAATAACAAAAGAATATTTTTTAATGTGTATAAATGTTAATTACTTAAATTATAAGCAATGAACGATGACTTTCGGCTTCCATAATCACTGCCTTCACTCTTTTATTTATTTTTTTAATATCTAATAAATTAACACCTTATCAAATAAAGTTAATCAAGCGAATAAGTATGTGAAACAGCTACTATGTACTTTCACTAAGTTGCTTGTCAACAACGAAGCGGGTGACGTACAAAAATATGGGTCCATTTCATCCGAAGACCGAAATTGGAACTGTCCAATTAATATTCAGGAGCAATTTGACGAAAGCAATCGGCCTAATGGACGTTGAACGAATGACAATTAGAGCGGGGAAATGTGCGTTTCTTTTGTTTATTTGCGTACGTAATCCATACTTACATGAAGCTTGGAATTTGTGGCTATTATGTACTCGTGTCGTGCAAATGTGTCGATTATATTAAACGATTTGACAGATAAGATAGATGTGACATATTAATTCTAATAATTTCAATAACTGTTTTTGTATTAATTGTTAGATATTCCTCATACATAAATTAATAAACAAAATAAATTGCTTTGATTTGAACGGAGTAAATTACTTTTCCAATATAACCCGACAAATTGAAAGCGCGAACTTCTAGTGAATATTGCGTATGAATGTATTAGAGTTGTAATATTTTATGTTGGTGGATTATATACATAGTTCATTGACTGTCAAATCGGGCCCATTAGAATGACTCTGCTATAAGAGCTAACATATTAGATATAAACATAAAGAGGTGTATGAGTGTCGATAAAGCGAAAGTGGTTTATCAGGATCGGGACGGATAGGGGGTTCGATCTCTACCTACCCCTCTACAGGGAATCAGGTGTGATGTAAAAAAGCAGCCAACCCTATGCATTCGTTTATGCCTACTACTTTACTCATTGCAAAAAGAGGTAGTCGGCTTCCTTTTACTTAGTATCCTCTTTTTTGGCTGTCAAACATGTATACATACATTCAAATCCATTATTTCTGTTCATAGTAGACAGAACCTTGGAGAGACGATATTTCCTAAGTTAATTTCTTACGATTGGTGACAAGTTGCTAGCCTAGCCTTTTAGATTACACTGACCTCTAGTCTCTTAGCCACCAGAACATACAACCGGCAACTAGTCAACATTCTTTTTACGTCTCAGTCTAGCAGAGGAGTATCTTTGGCAACTATATACACTTCTGGACACATCTATTGGCCCACCTAGCATTTTCAGTTTCGTTTGGTCACAGCAAAAAATTTTTATTAGGTCGAGTTAAAAGTTTTTATGCAGTTTTTAACCTGGCATATTCACAATGTGATTCAATAGTCTGTTTTTGAATTTCGGACACAGTATTTAAAGAAACAACAGACAATTTGTAGCCTGTTTGTTGATATCAAACAATCGAAACCTAAACTGTAAGGTGGGCCAATAGATGTGTCCGGAACTGTATATGTATATATTTATCTCTATAATATGTTTGGGTTTTTGCAGGTCCAATCTCTGATGTTCAAGAAGACAATCCCGTGTCCATTGGCCTCTATCCCGGCGTCTCTTCTGCTGCAACTGTTCCCCTTTGGAGTGATGCTGGATCGGAGAATGAAAATCATTATGGCTGGAGACAAGGTAATGTTAAATATTACATTGTAATATATAACCTTACCTTTCACCACCATTGTAATATTATATTGTATTTCCGGGGGTATTAAATCCACAGATGTTCAAAACTAGGGTGCATAGGCATTTTCTGGGCAAGCTCGCTACATCTTGGACTCTGTCTGTCGTCTCCTTCGAGGTGCAACAGGGTCAAGAGTGAACCCATTTCAGTTAAAAAAAACGTACTTTACATACAAGATAGATACACGGTACCAAAGATATCAAAAATCCTAGCATATACCTATCGCGATTGTGACCGATTAATATAGAATATTGGTGATTGGCCAATTGCCTAATAGATTCTATTAATTTCAACGCTTCTAACATATGCATAAGAAGTGTGTCACTTGTATGCCCTTTCAGGAGAGCTGCTTGTTTATTGCATGTCCTAAAAAAACTTGGATGAATCATGATTTTAAATTTCTCTAATAATGCCTTAGAAATTGGTGAATATAGAATGAGATGCTTATGTTTAACTCTTATCATATTTCAGCTAGTCCAAGCGTGGGGAGGTCCGGGTCACAAACTGCGACACTGTCCTGTCTCCGATATTCTACGGCTGAGGAAACCCAAGATCTCCTTCAATTGGGAGAAGGCAAGTCGCCTCATTAATAATATAAATGAAAAGGCCTTGAATATTGGTAAATTTCATCATAAATAACACTTATGATTAATAACTAGCGGGACTTATCGCGACAGTCAGCCCGTGACCATGGCTGCTGCAACGTAGCCGAAACGTCGGGTTAATAAAGGTAACTTTATTATATAAAAACATACGCGATAAGTCCCGCTAGTTATTAATCATGAGTATAAATCGCGAATCTCTTAAAACTATAATAAATAACACTTTCCATTTCATTAACCCTTTCGGGGTAGTCAGAGGTACGCGTGATCATTTCTGTAGTTGTGGATGTAATATGTTATAGCTGCCTAGAATCTCCATCAGTTACATAACAACTAATCCTAATTGGATCCCTTAATAAATTAAGAAATAAACCATCAATAAATATGTTATAGGTAGTTTATGTACGAGTGTTTGCTACATGGATTGATATGTATGACTTTTTCTTTATCTCTACCTAGTAAAATGTTTTAATAGTACCTTCAATAACTTTTCATATACAAAGAAGATAAATTTAAGCATTTAATATCCAAATTAAAAAGCGCATTTAATAATCAAATGATTCCAACAAAACCAAATTCACAACCCTAAAAATGAATATTATATTATATTTGACGACCTCCGTGGCGTGATCGGTTAGCCGCCGGAACGCTTATAGTGGGGTCCCGGGTTCGATTCCCGGTGGAGGCAGAGTTAAGAACTACGCTTTTCTACTGCTTTCCAGTCTGATCGTTGATTATATATGCTATATATGTATTTATCTATGTATAATATGTATATATTTCTTAAATTTACGTTGACTAGTACCCTTAACACAAGTCTTAAATCAACTTACCAAGGGGCTAGTTCAATTGGTATAATAATGTCCAAATATTATTATTATTATTATATATCCAGGTGGTGTGTATGCAGACAATGCTGTTCGAACTTGAGCTGGTGAGGTTCAGAGGGAAAACTGTAGGCGACGCCAGGAGAGGCTCTCAAGGAGCTCGCTCCATCCTGCTCAAGGGACCAATCTACTTTCTGGAGGAAATCGACTCGCTCATATTTCTCTGTAGTCCAATGTAAGTCGCGAATGTTCAATAAGTAATTAACAAAACAAACAAACGAACGCATTCACGACCATTAACCCTTGCGGGGTAGTCAGAGGTTCAGGTGTCCATCTCCGCAATTGCGAAGGTAGTAATTCTATGGACACCTCGAACCCACGTGTTAACCAGATAGTCATTAAATTTTATATTATAGCGTCAAGAACAGAAAAGCATGCATGAGAAGGTTAATATATGTGAGATTAGTCAGGATCGTGTTAAGTGGTGATTGGGTAGTCCCTTCCTCGAAGATAAACGAGGAGGAATGAGAAGATGCCTTGTGTTTCGATAACCGTTGACGGTCCCAAAAGTGAAAGAACAGCTATTATATTAAATTCCCCAAAACTTTGAAAATAACAAATACTCCTATTTGCATTCACCTTTTATTCCAGTTTCAACGATTTAGAAGAACTGAGCCAAGCTGGGCTGTACCTTGCTGATATGAATGGCCACGGCCTATCCAAGGAGATGCTGCTGCAAGGCTGGCAGCATTTGTCACGGCTGGAGCTGCTCTTTGAAAAGGCAGAGAGTAGAAGTCTTTCACTAGAGAAGTCGTGTAGGCTCCGAGATCAATGGAAGAAGAGGGGAGATCAGCTCTTGTACTCCATGATTCCGAAGGCTATAGCTGACCATCTCAGGGACGGGAAAGACCCGATTGATGCGTGCCAGGTAAACTTGGTCCAATCACTTTTTATATTAGTTTAATACAGGTTATTAATAATATTATTTTCTTCAGCAATTCTAATTGACTTATGATTATTTGGGATGATTCTTATTTTCGATTATTTTAACACTTCTCTTGCGTATTCATTCAAGCGTTTTTATTTTAAGAATTTCCTGCTACTTTAACTTCTATCCTGCAGGCTTTCGAGAACGTGACAATAATGTTTTGCGGAGTCCAACTGGGTGAGGCAGGAAGTCTCGCAGATGTCATGCAGACGGTGGCTTACATCAACGACGTCTACTCTAGAATAGACCGTCTCCTAGATTCACACCGGGTTTATAAGGTGGGTTTTAATAACAACAAGATATGTAGCTACTATAAAGCCTCGAAATAGTGCAGTTATCATATTTTTACCTTAGCACATAATACATTATGAGCTAAATACATTTTTTAATCATTACAAACCTAAATAAATCTATATCTTATTGAAAAATAATCTTAAAAAAGCATACTTAATTTGTTTTAGTTCAATAAATATGCTTTAAGGATCAAATTCAATGCTCATTGTTAATTTATTAATTATCTCCCAGAGCTGTATTGTGAGGCTGTCGTTTACAATAAACGAATCGTTGAACATATTGCTTGCAGGTGGAAACAGTAGGTACGGTGTACATGGTGGTATCTGGGGCCCCGGACCGGAGACGAGCTCATGCAGCCGCAGCCGCCAGCGCTGCGCTCGCCATCTGTCGAGCCCTGCCCAAACTAACCATCGGTTTGTATACTATTTAACAACCACTTACTTTGATAAAATCACACGTATTTGTAGGAGTCGTGCAAAAGAAAAGGAAATTATATTATGGAGATTGCAGCCTAAATTGATGGCAAAAAATTATAACAGCAAACTAAAAACTAGAAAAGAAGACATTTTTTAGTTCTTATTGTTACTCTGCTTTTTTTTTTGATTTAAAATAATGCATTGGCACTTTATAACATTTCGTCGTTATGTACTTTGAATTTGGTTTGAGCAAATATTAAGTACTTTCTGGGCACCACACTGAAAAATAATCGTTTATTCAGAATAAGCTTTTCATAGGACATTTCGGAAAGTTTTTGATGTGTATGTTTTTCAAGGTATTCATTCGGGGCCGGTGGTAGCTGGTGTGCTAGGCCTTCGCCTTCCCAGGTACTGCTTGGTAGGAGACACAGTCAACACTGCCAGCAGGATGCAGACCACTTCTGAGGTATTTATCCAGGGTTTATACACCGTTAATTTCGTTGGTTTATTAATTACATACTAAAGGTGTCATATGTTGGTGACTGGGTTAAATTTATGATACCTGCATATCCACTCGATAGCAAATAATCCATAGTATTAACAAAATTATCATTTACTTAATTCCACTACAACATAGTACGTTTATATTACGTATATTATCATATAATTTTATATTATAAGAGACTACGGTAGTATTCTATTTATCTATACACTCAATCTGTTATTTCTTTCAGCCTGGGCGTATACAAGTGTCCGACTCAACCGCCACTCAACTGCCTGCGGGCAGATTTAGGCTTCGGCGCCGAGGGCTGATCAAAGTCAAGGTAAATCACAAATGCATATGTCTTAACGTACACATACGATCAGATAGTCTTGAGATTTTAATAACCTATGTTTCAATTGAGAATATTGACTGAAGACGCACATTCTTCTATCCCTTTTGGAGTGGAAGAACGTCGGAGAGAAATATTCTCAGTCAGCTATGGCAGAAATAGCTAGCTTGAGATGGCATCATCATGGAATAATGGTGAACGGTTTCTAGTCCACCTCTCAATATCCTAGTTTATCCTAGTCCCTTAGTACGACTACTAGATGATAATAGCAGGACAGTAACTGCAGATCTCCTACTAAGCACTGTATTTAAGAACCAGTCTACCAGAACACAACATTCCCATACTATCCCAACCAATTCTATTAAATTAGATATATTTTTATTCTTTTCAGGGTAAGGGCATGATGGAAACCTTTTGGCTGGAAGGAGAGGTGGAAGAAGATGACCAGCACGAAGCTCTCCAGCTCTTCTCTTCTCTTTGCGGAGAAGATCAATGAGAAGGAAAAGTTAGAGAAAGTTATTCGTTTCCATATCTCACGATTGCATTTCATAATGAGGTGACTTTTTAATTATGAATTAATACGTCTCTTGTGTTCTGTCTCTCTATACGTTTCATGTGAACATTAGAAGTGTAGAGTTTGTCACAAAATTATAAATAGTGAATGTTAGATTAAGAGACAAATTTTCTATCGTCCGATATTCTATCTATCAGGATGATTTTCAAGTAATAAGTCATAAATGTATGTATGATTAATAACTAACGGGACTTATCGCGTAAGTTTTTATATAATAAACTTACCTTCATTAACCCGACGTTTCGGCTACGTTGCAGCAGCCATGGTCACGGGCGGACTGCATAAATATATAATAAATGTATGTAGTTACAATTACCTACTTTCTAATGGCAAAAGAAGCATGAGAGTAGAATCAATGCCGTCGAAATGCGATCACTGTGAAGCATGTTAGGAGTGACATTGAATGATAGAATTAAAAATAGTGTGATAAGGGAAGGTTGCGGTTTGAAAGAAGATGTAGTGACTAAGATTGAAAAGAGCATGCTTCGATGTTTTAGACATGTTATGCGGATGAATGATAGCAGATTGACAAAAGGAATATATATGAGTGAAGTGGAAGGGCGGTTACGTAGGGTCCGGCCTAATAAGACATATAACAGTCAGATAGATGCTATATTGAAAAAAGGTGACGTTAGGAGTACCTATAACCGCCGAGAGTGTATGAGAGGATGTATGAATGTCAATGAAGCGAAAGTGATTTGTCAGGATCGGGACAAATGGGGATCCGTGATCGTGCCTACCCCTCTACAGGGAATTAGGATGTGTATGTATGTAATATATCAATATGTCCCTAAGAATTCGGTTGATAAATTAAATAAAAAACCACATTTACGAAATATTCACTTATAAATAAATAAATAACAATTCTATACAATCCAATAAGGGGTGCAAGATTAATTTACTTTTCGTTTCATTTCCATTAATGAAATGTCTAGTGTTTAAGTAATAATTACTAATCATTTGTATAAATTCTATAAGTTCTTAGTTCTAATTACTTCTAGGTACAAAGTAGACAATATTTGTTTAAGTAATTCGAAACAGTATTATAACTTCTTCATAAATATTGTATTTAACTTGCAGATTATTAACTTGTTTAAATAAAGAAGTATTTCAAATTTGAAATTCTACCCAATTTTTAGAACATAAATTAAAAAGGTTATCTTATAATTTTTTTTTATTTCACCAAGTTAAACACGTAATAACCTATGTTATTATTGCAACATGCTTTTAACGTTGGTGTTGTGCCCTTGTTCTAGAAATAATAGTTTGTTTTATTCTGTGTTAAAACTACTAGTTAAGTGACGAGGTATCATAAATTTCCTACAAGACTACTGTAACTTTAGTTTTGGTACAATCATGTATATTATATTTCAGTGAGCTAGCAACCTGTCACAAATTCTCCACATTATGACATCACAACCCCAATATTCATACTACAAAGTGACTTGGGGGAAATTATCGTGTCATTCACGTTGTGTCCGCCCCAAAGGGATTAAAGGACGTATATAGTATATAGTTACGCAATAGTTAAGAGATCAGAAATATCATTAGATATGAGAAACTGATTATAAAAGACAAAGAAAGTGATCTTCATGGATAGTACCTTTAGTGTATCTGGTATCTTTTTTTAGATCCCTCTTAAATATAAGCCATTTGATTAAATTGGATTCCCGAATCACAATAGTCTTGTAGAACCAATTAGAATTTGTACTAACAGCTTATACGTATAGTATAGTCAGTAATATTAATATTTTAAATACTCGATAAATATAATGTTGTATGTACAATAGACACATTTTTCTATTTTCGTTCCTCGAAATTTTATTGCAATAAGTCTGACACATAACATAAACGTGCAATTTGCCTTTTTATAGATTAATATTTAAAATCTTACATATAGGGACATCATTGTCAGGCCCGTATTCAGAAATCATTCTTATTATACGTAAAAAAGCATAATGAGTTCTTGATTTTATGTTAAGGGCCTGATAAGAATGTAAACTCTTTTTAATTTTATATAGTGACCGATACATATTGCTTATTTCATACATTGACGGTTTACGATTGTTTGTCCTGTTTATAAATAATTGGAGTATTTATTACTTTTGCATAAAAATCTAGCGGAGTAAAGTATTTTTCACTAAAAGGTATTAATAATTATGTTCGAGAATTACCCAATTTTTTTTGTAGTGCAAGTAGTATAATATTGAATGTTATTTCTCTATATTTACAACCATAATATATGTTTGTCGGCTATTTTAATACTATTTTGTAAACAAATTAGGCATGTTTTTATTTAACAATAATATAATTTTTAGGACATCATAAATGTTATAAGCAGTTGTATATAGAATTAGTAATAGACCTATCTGAGATCTATAATGGAATGTAATTGCACGATAAAATACATATATGATTTGATTCAAATTAGAATTCTGTTTACAATAGACATTATACGTATCTATGTATACGTATATAGCTTTATTTGATTAAAACTTCTTTGTATTAATTTTGATATCGTGCCGTATTTTTTTCATATATAATTAATTTATTACATGCAACCAACATTTTCAAGGGTTGTTTGGCACAATAATAATACTGTAGGGCCATTTTTATGGTTAAAATTATGTAGTTTTTTTTAAACTGAAATGAATTAAATGTACATTTGAGCTATTAGAGTAATAATATTGTTTTTATTTTAATCAATTGAGCATTTAAGTAGAAACATTCTAAGATGAATCTTACAATCAATTTGTATAAATATAAAAAAATGGCATTGGTAAATAAGTAATATCATGTGAATCTAAAAAACATAAATAAAAAAACTTACGTATTGTGATTATTTCTGTAAAATCCAAAAATTACTAAAAAATAACTTTAAGCAATATAAATTTATTTTAGTTATAATTAGACAAAAAAAATAATATACAAAAAATACAATAATAAAAAATAATGCTTGTATATTTAAAACTATCACTTAATATAAACTTAGGCTTAAAATGAAAATCAACAATTGCTTACAACTAATAAAGCCTTTCATCTTTTGAAAATAGCCGTCACCTCATCTATAGTTTTATTCTTAGTTTCCGGCAATTTAAAGTACGTGAAAGCAAAGAATAGAATGAGTAAAACCGTGAACGGCAGAAAGACGTAATTGCCCAACAAATCTGAGAGAGCTATGAACGAGAGGCCCACCACGAAGTTGGCGAACCAGTTGACGAGCGCCCCCACGCTCACCGCCGCGCTCCTGGCTCCCTGGCCGAACAACTCGGACAGGATCATCCAGGGAATCGAACTGGGGCCCACGCCGAAGAAGCCCACGTACAGGAACGTAAATATCACAGCGAATATGCTCATGGTCGTGTTCCTCTCGTAAGTCGAAAGGGCGACCGTCATCAAAACGGAGAACACAGTCATCCCCCCCAAGCCAACGAGCTGCAGCGTCCTGCGACCCAGTCTGTCCATCAGAGGAATGGAAACCAAGGCCATTATGAACAGCATCGATCCCACGCCGATGGAAGCGAGACGCGCGGTAGAATCTTCGAGACCAGCGCCGACGAATATCGACGTGGAATAGTACAGGACCGCGTTGATACCGCCCAACTGCTGCGACAGATGCATCACGACGCCAATTATGAGCGGAGCCCGTAAAGTAGGGACTCGGAACAAGTCCAAAATGGTGAACTTCCTTTCCTCCTTCTCAGCACGGTCCTCAGCGTGCATGGCGTTGATTTCGTCATTCACATCCATGTTGCCGCGCAGCCCGTTTAGCACGCGCCTCGCTTCTTCTTCATTCTGCTGAGATAGGAGCAGGAATCTCGGTGACTCTGGTGCGAACGGCAACATGATACACTGCAGCGCCGATGGCAACAACGATAACCCCAACAGCCACGGCCAGCCCTCGTCACTGCCCAATATCACATCGATACCCAGAATCTGTCCGCCGACCATTCCAAAAGCAACAGCCAATTGGTTCACGGTCCCGAAAGCGCCCCGCAGATTTAATGGTGCTATTTCGGACACGTAAGTCGGGGACACTGTTGTTGCGAAACCACAGTTGATACCTATTAACAGGCGGCCTATGATAAGCATTTCTGGTGACGAAGCGAGATTGCTGAAGCCCATCAGAGCAGCGCCGACGACACCAAAAGCTGCGTTCATTAACAACGCGTTCTTCCTTCCGAACTTTTCGGCTAACACACTAGCCAGTGGGCAACCGATCATGCCTCCGATGGCGAATATGCTGACTATGATGCTGAATATCAAGCTAGGTGAACTATTGCCGTTTTCGGCTATGAAAGCCTCGATGAAAGACCTGGGCGCGTTGATCACTCCAGTGTTGAATCCGAACTGCAGCATCCCCAGCACGGCAGCTGTCACGGAGAACAACAGGTTGCCTGTGATCTTGCCGTTCGACATTTTGGTGATTCTGGAAAGAGGAAAAGGAATATGAATCAATAGTAGTTTGCGTTTAGTTATACACTAATAGGTAAATTAGATACAATCATACAATCTATTGCGGTTGTAAAAGTAGGATCGTGGAATCATTCACAAAAGACAGTGTATGTATCTTTAAAAAAACCTAGTCTTTATCGATTCGTAAACAGAAAATTCATTCTCATTATCGAACTCAAAACAGAAGCAAGAGAATAATTAATAAGATGTAATGAAGAAAAAGATTTTTTCCAATAAAACTATTCGACTACTTAAAATATATACTATTATGACAGTAGCAATCTTTTACGCCAATTCAAGTGCTCTTGAAAACTGCAGCATACAATCATAACCAATTGATCAAAAACAAGATTAATGATAAAAATGAACGGAAAAAACAACGATGCAACGATAAGATGCACTGTTTGTTTGGAAAAAAATTGGTTGTTGTTGTTGGCAAACTAGTAGGTAATATCGTAAAAACGGAGTGTATGGACGTATGATTCGATTATTAGTAAACTTTTGGATATTTTGAACTGTTGATTAAACATTAGAATATTACGAGTAAAAAATATTCTACTAAATCTAAAATAACTCATAAAATTATAAGTTTAGAGCACTTTATGCGTGGCAATTTTTTTTATTTCATTGTCAGAGGCAACCAAGAGGCTTGAGTGATCACATTTTTGATAAATCTGACTAGGTAAATATAGTATTATGTTTTAGTTAGTAGTATGTTTATATATTTAGAAAGCAAAATTACTAACAACACCAAAATCTTAACAAATATTGTAGCATATTAACCTCAGATTTAAACTAAGTACAAACGATAAACATCAATTATGTACAACGATGCCGATAAGTTGATATAAAATTAACAATTAATCTTGATAACAAAAAAATGCGAGATTTGACTGCTGTTCCTATTATTGATTACAGGTTTCGATTGTTAAGGATTATTTACATGATAATATATGCTAATATCAAAGGGAACCGACACAATCTGCAGAGGTATTTAGTACTTATATAGTACCTAGTATGTAGTAAGTACTTATATAGTTTTAAGATAAATAATACATGAAGCCTATAATTTTTATGCATCTTTAGACAATAAGGTGGCCACCACCACTAAAAGTATTCTCTTACATATTTGTACCAAACAACAGGATTTATCTAACGAAATTTTATTTTTTTGTTTTCCTCTCGAGATGTGAATGTGTCCATGTATGTTTATATATATACTACATCACAATCGTGTTACTACAACGAGTTTACAAAGTATTCCTAACGCAGTAAACAATAAACTAAGTGTAAACAGAGATAGAACACGTTTAACACATTACTAAATACTTAGTCAGACAACCCAAAAGATAAACACTAAGTTACGAACCAACAATACACAAAACAAAGTTCCGATTGTTGAATATGTGATTATGGGCATATCTAACCCTATTTCCACCTGATAGCCAGCACCATACGTGAAATGTGGTATACCATGTCACCAAGTTAAGATTCTAGTGCCTATTTCATAGTATAAACGGTTTTCTTTTATTTAATTAAGGTTTACTTACGATGTTTTCAGTCTCAATTCCTTTTTTTTCATTTTACTGTACCAATGATAGTATGTGTCGTAAGATATAACAAGTTAAGGAAAATGGCGAATTGTTGATGAGCTATGCTATAACGCTACAAATTTATGATTATGTAAACTGTAATCCGTTTAAGACCAGGCCCTTTTAAGGCATGCATACAATATTGTAATATTTTTATTTCAAAAGTTATAGTACACAGTATGGTAACTGTATCTGGTTTCTTAGTAATCTTTATACACACAAATAACATATCATTAAATTTTACGAGTTACTTAATTTTCCTCATCTGATGCACCAATTTATGTTTATTCTAATTCTTAAGACTTCTCCGAGAAATACGTAGGAGTGAATATTTTACAGATAATAATTGACCTGAAATAATTATTTCAATTACAAACCAACAAAAGTGTGACTAACAACATTTTGCTACAGGCAAATGCATTTACACACCTAATTAGACATTTAAACGAAAGCAACTCACCAAAACAAATTCACCGTACACAACAAACACCACCTTCGTTAACTAAACAAGACACACTACTCTCAGCTAATCATATGAAAAAATTGTACGTTAGTGATAACTCGTTTTATCATATCTTAGATTCCAACACAGTTTTTTTAATCGAACTAGACTGTTTGTTTGGAAACGGAACAATATTTTTAACAAGGGAATTCCGTTCAATACTTATAAATTGGGATGGAATTATACGTACATATTAGATTATATATCTACATTAAGTTATAGGCTATCATGAATTAAGTAATATGATTAATCAAACAATATTTTTAATATTTAGGACGTGAATGTATTAGTATGTATGTAAAATAATTCTGCTAATTATGTGTTTCTTCATCAGTTTTAGTAATACGTAGTCTGGTTAGGACCATTACTGCTTAGTAACAACGCTATATTTCCTAATATATTTTCTTTCCAATTACTCGTATTTGTATATTTGATTATTTAGAATAGCTTTCAACATCAATAAGCCCGACAACAATTTAGGCAGTTTACAGACCATTTAATCATTACACACAACAATGATAAACCAAGAGAAGATTAACATCTTTATCAACAGGGATTACCGTTTATAGCAGATTATCTGTTACTCTTTTTTCACTAAGTCTGTTATTTTTTACACTCATGCTCATCAGACCACAGAAGTCTCTCTTCACAGTTGGACTGACACCTTTCGTGTATATGTATGTTGTATCATAGGGCCTAGTCTAAGTAAGATTTAGACCGAATGGGGTTTAAACTAGTGAGATAATTATGTTTCTACAATATTTTACTGAGTCTCTAATACTTAAATGTATGAATAAATAAGAAATAAACAATATAATGATAGCTTAATATTTTTCTTGTTCCGTATGAGGGGACTTAACAGCAACCTGATGATAATACAAAGTACGAAAGAAAATATTGCACATTAATTGACAGGGTACATTATTCTTATGATATCTCTATTTATCAAGTAACTTGATTTTGAATTAGCAACTTGATTATGATTCTTGAAATGGCTCATAGTGACCAAGGAGTTATGAAGATGTCGTGAGATAACATATAACTTATTGATAATTTTCCTGGGTTCACCTCTTTGGTTGAATACATTACATGAGTGATCATATGATGCTGAGTAAGTTATTCAGGCAATGTTTATTTTAAATGAATTTAATCCAAAATTGGCTAGACTGTAATAAATATATGTATGGCCATACGAATTGAACTTACACACAATGAATTTATGAGCTATTTTTTACTAACTCTGCAACTTCGACAGCCAACGGTTGAAAAGTAATCAAAGTTGCAGTACCGAACTGACCTTTACCATTTTCACTTAATGCACAAATCGAAACCCAATTCTAGCGATTGTGAAAGGTGCACAACCTACCTTGACACTCACTGCTCTACTTCACGTGGCAAATTGTATAATCTTCGTTTCAGTACAACAAAACCATAGCTTTTAGTTACCAAACACGTTTTAGCCTAATAAAAACTGAGTTGTAAACAATTCCACAGAAAAACACTTTCCACTCGGCTGCTTACAGCTTAAATTGATCACGATTTCAATAAACAGTTATTCTTTTACCATAGACAGCTTCATAAAATTATATTTCAAATAATAATTGTTTGTTAATAACAAAAAGAAACCACTTGCATCGATAACTTGGGGCGTACTAACATAGTAAACACTGCGTCGCGAATCGGCATACTCGCGTGACCGGTACAGTCGCGCACAAAAGTCGATTCGGAATTTATTTTATTCGCTCAAGCCTCAGTTCACGGCATAATGATATAAACACTTGTGTGGTTACATATTTTGTGACCAGTTTCCGTGAATGATATAAAATTATGAGATTGTTTATACCGCCCGCTGTATGTGGTTGTGCTAATGAATTCAAAACCACATCAGCATACTCATAATGAAAAAATGATAAAATTCTACAACGAACGATTAAAATGAGATATTTAAGTAAATATATGTACAATTCTGTGACATAATCATCTTTGCCCCAAAATAGCACGTAGTAATTCTCGTATATAAAAATATTGTGAATATAAAAATAAGATAATTCATGAATAAATTGAAGATGGTAACCAAATACGATGACCTGACACACTAATAAAAACAAGCGAATGTCACTTCAAGCAATCAGTATTATTGCATTACCTACTTCGTCGTCAACCATTTCAAAATATGTGCCTCTAACTACCAAAAAAAAAACGTGAATTTGTGTTCATTGTTCTTGGTTCGGAAGTAAGTACTTATTTTATCATTTAATGCTTGTTGCTGATTTAAATGGCAAAAATAAAATAGAATAGCCGTTTTAAAATATATCTCTAGCAACATTTCATATTTCATTTTTATTATAACTTTAATAGTTGCGATATTTTTACTCTGACGATGATATCAGATCGTCGATGTTCACATACAGTATGTTAGTGAGACGATAATCGCTATACTGAAGAAAGGTATTATATAATATTCGAAGCGACTTTAACCGGTGTGAATTGTAAAGATCGATAAAAACAAGACTTAGTTATACTACTTTATCATGTATAAAATGAACAGGGCATAATATTTATTAACGGAAATTCAAATGTAAAAAGGAAGCCCTAGAGAGGAAAATATAAATCAAAATCAGAACACATAAAAAGAATCACTAATCTGCTTGTGAACTATTACAATAGGTATCGCCTGCATTTTAACAATTTTAACGATTTAACAATTTTGCATACAAACTATGGGAATAAACATCTGGCACGATTAATAGCGCATTAGATCCGCTGAATAAGTTAACGTTTTTACCTAGCGCAAACAGTCGTAAATTATACCTTTTCATAAAACACTAACTAATATTTAGTCATCTTCGTGAAATCAAAAATGCATTAAGAACCGATTGTAGTTCATCTACCGAGGACAAAAATAATTAAGGGCAATTTAGTGTGATACCATATGGTCGATAAACGAAGCATAGAAAGTATCGCGTGATACATACGCATTTAACAACCCCTAAAACAAATCGAACTTTTTTCTACCATTTTTTGAATATTCTAAAACAGTGATATTCAATTAAGCTTTTGATGTACGATACAATCATTTGCAACTATTATGAAAAGTTTTTATACAACATCAATGTTTTTTAAAGTGACACAAAGGGTATAACTGAACGTATTTATACCCCTGTGACGTTTTTTACAAGGGATTAATGTGTAAAGCGATCCTTTAATACGCACTTTTAAGTCTTCGTTATTATGAGTAGAAGCCTTATATTTTACTATCTTCGTGGAGCGAACTGTTAACCACTGGGACGCTAATCGTCAACGGTTGAGTGTTCCCATTGTAAATACTCGTAGTATAAATGAATGAAATATATTTTCAAAGGTTGTCGTCTAATATTATTATGTAGAACACATTTAATGATAATAAAAATAGACTGTGAACGTCAATATTAAATAAAAGAAAATGGGTGCTCAGAACTAAGATTAACCTATCTATAATACCAATCTATAAACTAAGTTTTTAACCTTTGTATCAATTAAAACTTACCCTGAATTTCCGTTAGCTTTTTCCACTCTTTCCTGAATCAGCTACTGACCATTGCTAAGCTTGACAAAACACTGAAAAAGACAATCACATGTTTAACAACAGTACAAAAATACATGTCGAGGGAACATATTCGTGGAAAAATAAATGAATCTTGTTATGTACACAAATGATTGCTTGTTTTGTTTGTAAACATAAAACTCGTGAAAAAAATAATATTTTTGTTTATTCAAACACCATTGTCTTGTATCCGTCTACACACGTGTACTCTCGTATACTAACATAACAAAAAAGGGACATACATGTCTGTTATTTATTGTTACTTTCATTACTAAAAGAAAAATCTTTAAGTGAATTTTGAGTATCTAGTACTAGTGCTTCTGAGCACGTGACCGATATTAAAACTCGTAAAATAACATGATACAATCCAAATCGTACGAAGATGTATATCTCTGAATCGATTATGCAATGTGTTCAAATTCCAATATTGTAAAAAAAATATTGTAAAAAATCCTCGATTCTGACGACAGTTGTAGTCGCCAAGTATCTGAATATCCCACAGAGGATAACAACCACACAGTACATATTAATTACTCTTGTAAATAACAGTAGCATTAAGTGTATAAGAAATAGCAGTCCTAATTAGTACAAACTTGTTTTGTACTGTCTTGAAACTTAAGGTTTTTAATTAGGCAAATTGAATTTTATTAGGAAACAATTTAGCGTGATCAACGCTTATTTGGATGCGGAAGCTCATAAATTTGTCAATCGATTGCATGACATGAACTTAACACACAATGAACACGTATTACGTATATCACATAATATATCTAATAAATCAATGTTCAAATATCACCAATGTTCATATAACATCACAACCCCAATATTTAAGCTGTACGTGACGTAGGAGATATATATATATATATCCCAGGTTTTGTTCAACCTGCAAGGTATTAAAGCTTCTGAATTCATAATGTATGTATTTAATAAATCAATAAATAATTGTACCTGGCAATATTTAAACGTTCTTGCACTTATGTCCACGATAGTACCTATTTACATTTTAATGCAACTGAGTTTACACCTAGATAGAATATTCTGGACAGCATACATACATAGTAAACGAGATTAGGGAAGACTTTAAAAGGTCAACTTAGCATAACTATTGGTTGTGATGACGATAATACGAAATATTATTGACATATTGTTAACCTCGTCTGATAGATTCTAAATACAGTCCTTCCCTTAGTTGCCTCCTATAATATGCCGGGGAAAAACAGCTAGTTTCATATAAATATATAGATTAGTTCATATCCCTACAAATAAGGTTAAATCAACAATATATAAGACACTAAGTCACCTTTAATTATGTATTTCTAGTGAACAGTGAGATACTTATGATAAGACAATGTTTACGGTTTACAATTAGCAAAAACCAATCTCTATTGTTTTAGATACTTAGGCAAGGTCACGTGAACTAAATGACGTCGGTAGGTACCTGAATAATTTGCATCTCAAGAAATCGGTTTGTACTTATTTAATAAACGTAAACATTTAACTAAATTCCTGGTATTCAAAGAAAAGTAACTATAAAATTTAGTAACCAAGTGGATAAGACTTATTAGAGGTCCTAGGTTCGAATCCTGGCTTTAGCATGAACCTACAAATAAATGAAAATTAAAAATACGTTTTTCATTTACGTACATAATTTACAGTCGCTAACGGTAAAAGGTAGCCAGTGCCTGTATACGGCGATACGGTTCACTTGCTATCACGTTGGGTGCAGTCTATCTAGTGAAACTCGGGCTTTGAGTGGCTCATACCTAACATACACTTGAAATTTCGTCCTGAAGCGTATAATATATATCAACACCTAACGGCGCACTTGTCTTAAACATTTAGAAAACTTTACAGGATAGAGATTTAAAAGTTGTGTTTTGAGTCATGAAAAGCAAAAAATAATATACCGCCTAGACGCCAAAAAAGTCGTCATTTCCACATGAAACCAACACCGATCGACGCAGAAAAAAAATTGAATCGAACTGTATATTTAACTCATTTTCGCCAAAAATGGCGTTTACGCCAAGTGCGCCGTTAGGTGTCGATTTATTTATGTATGTATGTTTATTTTTTAAACTACGATATATTCTGAGTTACTCATATGAAACTGGATGTTTACACTTTTACCACATATCAGACTTTCATTAGGCGACCATATATAGACGTAGCTCAAAGACGTAATCGCATGGCAAATAGCGCAAGGAATGCGTCGGTATACAATATTCTATGGAATGACGCGGCAGGCGCCGACATTTCATTAGGGAGGGCCTCGCCGGCTCATCCCACCGCTCTTTGATCTTCGTGAGATGAATAAGGCTTGACAAACTAACGTATACCATGAAATCATGCTAAAATATAGAGCCAGTTACTAACCGATAATTGAAATCACACAGGAATAAGCTATTGCAATCACAAATTAATTTTACATAGGTGTTATTTATTATCGTATTTCGTATAGTAGTTCGTATGTGTTCAGTCTCATGCTAGACTAAGACACAAAAACAATGTTAACTAGCTGCAATTTTTTCCGGCATCTCGTAGGAAGCAACTAAGGGGCTATGAGAAAATGGGATCAATTAGGCGATGGACCAGTCTGGCACCTATTTTGCATATGACATCATAACTTGAATATTTTTGCTAAAAACTGTCCTAGGACATATATCTGCAAAGTTCTATCAACCCCAAATGGATTACAGTAAATCAATGTATATGTGTACATATGTATTTCAAATAATATTATATGTGTGTATAGCCACAGATATGTTTAAAATTTAATAATTTAAATTTTATTTACACAATACAAAACGTTCACATTTAAAATTTACAAACTAGGAAATATAACTTGTGCATGTTATTGTCACAGAAAAAGGGTTCAAGCTCTAAAATAAATAAATGCCTACTCAGAATAACATTACTAAGAGTAGTATTAGTTTATATCAGGCGATGCACACATAATCACCAAATGTGTGGATGGAATAAACAACAAAAAATACTGAGTAAACTTTCCATCATTATAAGCCTCTTGAGGAACACAATAATTTAGATGTCTATATTTACAATTGAAAATAATACTCATAAATCTATAAAACACCTGGTTGTGCTGTTTTTAAGTCATAGGCTAGCATCGGAATAATTTATTATTATATTTATTCTTAGCCTCCATTTTGATCACAATAACCTGTCATTGTAACATTTTGCTTTCCCAAATTGTCACATCAACACACATCACCAGTAGTCTATGGTGCGTCAACAAAGTCAGCAGCTCAGTGAAAGTTAAATACAAATAATTATTTTAGGCTAAATATTTAGTCAATTGTGATGCCAAACTGGCTAAATATATTTGTTTTGGGATAAGATTTGGATCCTCAACTGGAACGAACCGAGGAACAAGGAAGAGAGCAAGGAATTGGAGTATCAATTTTGTTTTTCTTCAGTTGTAGCGGCTGGCGGCGTTGGTGTAACCATGATGATGGAATAACAAGAAGTTCAAACGCCGTGGCATCAGTCTTTGTACTTCAGCCGACTTAACCTTAGTGGTGAATGGCTTAATAAAGAATAAAAAAAAACACAGATCACACAAAGCCAATTTTGACAGCTGATATAGAGCAATGGCATGTTTAGATATTTTCATTTATATGAGTTTTGTTCCTTTTATGTATTGGCATCTTAGCTTTTTGAACTTAGCATGTTAGTATTGCATATACTAAGCCGGTGATTCCTTGCAAGGTATACAAAATTAAATGTGAATGCAGAAACTGAAGGTTTTTGTAGTAATGTAGCAAGTAACTTGCATACAATGAAACAGATTGTAGGGATGATGAATATTACCAATTCTAAGAAACTTGAAAGATTCTTTACACTGCCTCACCTTTTAAAATATTGTTCTATCATTACTCACCACTAATGACAAACTGATAAGGACTGAATTTTTTATATCCTAGACCAGGGGTGTCCAAACTAGATGGGACCCAGGGCCAATAAAAAAGGCTAAATACATTGGTGGGCCATATTATTATATGCAGTGGGTACTCTTTGTAGTCGGTGTACCCGAACTGAACTTTTTTTTTAAGTTTGTTAAAAAGGTTCAATGGGCCGCAGTAATCTAAACCTACTAATAAACTAAACAATAATCTAAACAGGCAGTGGTTTGGACAGCCCTGTCCTAGACTATCCAAGAAGTATTAGAAGTAAAGAAATAGTACTGTATGGGAAATAAAATATTTTACAAGTACATATTACTATAAGTAATTCATAATGCATGACTTGAGTGAATAGACAGAATCTAGATACCATTTAATTCTAGCTCATTACTTGATGATATTGAAAATATGAATTCAATAAAAGTTTTACGCAACGGCATTTCGCTATTGATTTGGGAATTTAGTTTTACGAAACCCATTATTATTATTAATGTCGAGCTAGACGTCTGTATTAAAGATTAATACAAAATAATTTAATATAATTAAATAATTTACCTATTACATTCTACAAGTAATACTCAAAATATTTTCCACTTACCGCAAAATATTATTGAAGGCAATAATATTAAAAGCATTCCCCATTATTGTTAAGGATATCACATGTTACAATAATTTCAATCGAATTGCAAAAGGTAAAGATTATCACTTTATGTCACCATCTCTTAGTGGTCAGCAAAATATATATTTAACTTAAATAATCAAACATAAAATCCAAAATTGTTTGCAAATTCCAAGTAACATCGTTTTTTTCATTTCACGCTGCCGCCGCAGCCGTTCTTTACGTTTTTTTTTTTTTTTATTTATTTATTTACAGCACGGGGATACAAGTCCATTATGCTAGTCTTAAATATAATTACAGTAAATTGTAAGATACTTAACCTAGTACTAAGAAAATTAGGCTTAATAAAATGTGACAAACAGAAACAAAATTAAATTTAACTTCTAAATACTGCCTACTGTATTAATAATAAATTTATATACAGGCATATAATTACTTGCATTTTTCATTAAATCAACAATATTATTAGGTATTTTACCCTTGTGAATGTTGCTCAAATTATCAATTAATATCAATCGTTGCAAAGTATATTTTCTACAAACAAATATTAGGTGATCTATTGTTTCTTCTACGTTACACTCATCACATTTATTATCCCTGGTAATTTTCAACCTAAACAGGTGACTTTTAAATTGCCCATGTCCAAATCTCACTCTGTTAATAGTGGCCACAAAGCTTCGTATTGACACATTCTTAATTTTAAAGTTATTGAACCATGGCAAAGGCGGCGGGACTTCTTGAATAGCAGCATACCACTTTCCTTTATCTCTATTGATGATCTTCCAATAACTATGCCATGTCTGTCTTAGATCTTCATTCAAAGTTTGATGGTAATCAGAAAATGGAACTTTCAATGTATCTGAATGATCTTCTTCAATTTGACCTTTAGCAGCTATATCGACTATTTCATTGCCAGTGATACCGCAATGAGAGGGTACCCACTTAAAAACTACAATCTTTTTGGATAAATTAATGTCTAACAAAAGTTTCTTAATGCTAAAGATAATGTAATTACATGTAATTTTCATGCTATTATTCTCTAATGCCGTTAGACAGCTTTGACTGTCCGTAAATATTACAAACTTACTACTACTCAAATTTTTTACATACAATAAAGCTAGGTATATTGCATAACATTCCGCAGTGAATATACTGCAATGAGCATTTATTTCTACACATTTTGATGTTTTACATTGTGGATCATAGTAAGCTGAAGTTACTCTATCTATACATTTAGAACCGTCTGTATACAAAGTGTAAATAGGTTTATGTCTGTCCAAGAAACTAAGCAATTGTTGTTGGTTATCAATACATTCAGTATTCACATGTACTATTTCCTTCAAATAGAATTCATATTCAACACTATAAAAAGGCATCACATTGAAAGTATTTACATCTTTACATTTCTTTTTCAAGTTTAATATAATATTAATTAATTCAGGAGTTTGTCCTGATAAAAAATTTTCAGCTTTATAGCTGATGTTGTCTGTCAAAGACTGAGGAAGCTCTTGCTGAGGCAAGATCCTATTGAGTACAAAAGAGTTATGAGAAGCTATCATTTTGAGGCTGAAAGTATTTGCTATTTGTAATCTTCTGAAACACAATGGTAAAATGCAGGATTCTGATTCCATAGAATGAATTGGAGTGGAACACATTGCTCCGGTTATAATCCTGAGAGCTTTGTTTTGGAAAATATCAAGTCTTTTTAAGTAAGTTACATTAGAATTCATGTATGCTAAGCAGCTATAGTCAAAATGACTTCTTACTATACTTTTGTACAGGGTGGAAAGAGTTTTTGGATCTGATCCCCAGTGCACTCCTGCTAATGAGCGCATTACATTTAATCCCCTTGATGCATTACCTATAATGTAATCAATATGTTTTTCAAACTTTAATTTGGTGTCTAAGTGTACACCCAAAAACTTTTTGTCATTTACCCAAGCTAGTGGTTTACCTTGATATGATACTGTATCTAAGGAACTATACTCATCTTTTTTGCTGAATAGCATTGCTTCGCTCTTTCCTACATTAATACTCAGATTTAAATGAGTATAGAATGTATCTATTTGACTTAAACCGTTATTTAAATTTTTGATAGCTAAATTTGGATTTTTGTCCACACTGTACAAAACTATATCATCTGCAAACAATAAGCATTTGACAGAAGGGTCAGTCAAATAACAGTTAATCTGAGAGGTATACAAGTTATATATTAGAGGTGAGATAGTAGAACCCTGCATTGTTCCTTTATAGACAAATCGAGGGCCATGCAAATTGTTATTAAATTTTATGTACATTATCCGTTCATATAGAAAATCAAAAATCCATTTACAAATTTTGCCCGGAATGTGAATTTTATTGAGGATTTGTACTAATATAGAAGGGTTAACGTTATCAAAAGCCCCACTGATATCAAGAAAAGCACAAGCTACAAATGAATGATTGAAAAAAGCTTTTTTGATGTCTGACGTAAGACAGACAAAACTTTCCGCAGCACTCGTTCCTCTACGGAAACCAAACTGTTGATTAGGTAAGACATTGTTTATTTCACAATAATTTTCCAGTCTAAACTTTAACATACATTCAAATATTTTACCTACACAAGATGATAATGATATGGGTCTGTATGAATTATAGTCATTAGCAGGTTTATCTGGTTTTAATATAGGTATAACACATTGTGTTTTCCATTCATCAGGAATAATTCCTGAGCTCCACAATAAATTGTATATATTTAGTAAGATCTGATGAGCGGAAGTGTGTAAATTGCTTATCAATTTGTAAGTTATATCTAGGGTTGCCAGACATACTTTATAATAAAGTATTATACGTTATTTTTGGCAGGTATACTTTATAAAATAGAAATAAAATAAAGTATTGAAAATACTTTATTTCCACCTTCAACTCCGAAATGTCAAATCATTGATAAAGAAATTGACTAAAATGCTCAAGATAAAGCCATAAAATAAAATATCGAATGACAGTAGTTGATTAACGTCAAATTGACGTCCGCGCTCCGCGCGCCTAAAAATTATTATTGAAGAGAGAATAAGTATAAGTAGCATAAGTTTTGTAAGATTTTTATTCTAGTTTATTAGCAATTCACCATAAAGGTTAAGTAGTATAAGAATAGACTGTAAAAAAAAGGTTTTTAATAAATACTTTTTTTTTTTGCAAAATACTTTTTTTTTCTTCTAAATTCATGTATTTACTTTATTTTGGCTCAGAAAATCTGGCAACCCTAGTTATATCATCTAGACCTGGGGTAGTATCTCTACGAGATTTCAAAGCAATTCTAAACTCATTCATGGTGAAAACTTGCGAAAGAAAGCGATATTTATCATTTTCTGTAGACTGAAAGCAATCATTCAACTGAGCGATATCTATATTTTTTTCAGGTGGATAAAGTGGTGCATACTTGTCAAGAAAATGTGGAATCCATTCATCGTTTTTCGTAACTTTGCGAAATGACACATTCTTAAACTTACGGATATAATTCCAAATTGTACTAATAGGTGTGTATCTATTGAATGATTCACTTAGAGTACCCGCCACATAAGGTGGCAGTTGGAGGCGTCGCCACAGTCGCGTAATCCAGTGTTGCCAGTAAACACGCCAAAACTAGCACTCACTGTGCCATACGGCTCGATACATTATAGGTATTGAGGTTTCATTTGTAACGATCTTTGGTTGCAGAGCTATAAACTCAAATAAAACAAATTAATATACCAAAGTCAAAAGTCAAAATATTTTTATTCAAAATAGGCCCTATCATAAGCTCTCTTTGAAAGTTATTTTATGATCTAAGTACAAATTAAAAAAACTATATATTGACAAAAGGAATATATATGAGTGAAGTGGAAGGGCGGTTACGTAGGGGCCGGCCTAATAAGACATATATGTAACAGTCAGATAGACGCTATATTGAAAAAAGGTGACGTTAGGAGTACCTATAACCGCCGAGAGTGTATTAGAGAATGTATGAATGTCAATGAAGCGAAAGTGGTCTGTCAGGATCGGGACAAATGGGGATCCGTGATCTCTGCCTACCCCTCTACAGGGAATCAGGCGTGATGTGTATGTATGTATGTATGTAAAAAAACTATTTCAAACATGGCACTGAGCATTGTCTTTACATATTTTTACCGAGGTTAGTTCACCAACCATTTCGGCTGCTCAAGATGCCACGTCATGAAGACCACGACCGCTCTGATAAGAGCGTAACGATTGAGAAGAAGAAGTTCAGCGGAGACCCTTGGAGAGGAACTAACAAGAAACTCCAGAAATCAATTTATTATAATCACCCTTAACAAACATAAAAATTACAAAGAGTGGGCAAAAAACACAACGCTGGTAATACTAAATTTACCTTTCATACAAAATAACACGCAATGGCGGAAACGTCAAATTTAGTTCCAAGTTTGGCTACTGCCACCTTATGTGGCGGGTACTCTAGGTAGAAGATCCCGCCACATAAGGTGGCAGTTGGAGGCGTCGCCACAGTCGCGTAATTCAGTGTTACCAGTAAACACGCCAAAACTAGCACTCACTGTGCCATAAGGCTCGATACATTATAGGTTTCATTTGTAACGGTCTTTGGTTGCAGAGCTATAAACTCAAATAAAACAAATTAATATATCAAAGTCAAAATATGTTTATTAAACTATTTCAAACATGATTAATAATTAACGGGACTTATCCTTCTTATTATATATTACATATATTATGTGTTCCTTCACTCTGTCCGCAATAGACAGTTTAGTGTGTTCGACGTAGGATTTCCCACAGCTGCAATCAATCTTATACACACCCTTATATCTTATATCATGAGTATAAATCGCGAATCTCTTAAAACTATTATTTCAAACATGGCACTGAGCATTGTCTTTACATATTTTTTACCGAGGTTAAATCAGCGGAGACCCTAGCTTGGAGAAGAACTAACAAGAAACTCCGGAAATCAATTTATTATAATCACTCTTAACAAACATAAAAATTACAAAGAGTGGGCAAAAAACACAACGCTGGTAATACTAAATTTACCTTTCATACAAAATAACACGCAATGGCGGTAACGTCAAATTTAGTTCCAAGTTTGGCTACTGCCACCTTATGTGGCGGGATCTCTAGCTTTTGCCATCCCAACCTCTTTTTCTCACAGATTAGTCTCTTTTTTCTTGCATCTATCTTTTTATACTCTATGTAATTTTCTAACGAGGGGTTATGTTTATAATGCAGTAAACTGTAAAGCCGATTTGCTCCTTTTAACTTCTTCTGCGCACTCATTATCCCACCAAGGGACCGGTTTCCTAATCCTACTAGATCTGTTGTTTGAGCTTTTGGGAATACACTGTTCTTTAAGTTTGTATAAAGTGTCACAAAATTGTTTATAAAGGCAAATAACATTTTCTGAATTTAAATCTAAATAATCAAATGCATTTTTGCTTTCAGCTTTGTACTTGGACCAATCGGCTTTACTATATATAAAACGCTCAGAAGAAGGACCTACTGAGAATGTTTCTGCGATGGTGTGAATATTAATAATGGTTGGAAAATGATAACTTCCCATAGGATCTTCGTGCACCTTCCATTCACATAGAGGTGCTGCAGATGGACTTATACATGATATATCTATTGCTGAAGGATTATGATGTAAAGTACCCACAGTAGTTGGGGTACCAGAGTTTAAAATACATAAATTGTGTTTATCCAACAAGTTAAATATTTCATTGCCCTGAGCATTTGTTGACAGACAACCAAATGCCACATGATGTGAATTCAGATCTCAGACCAAGGAAACTATAATCAATATCGCCTGACAACAAAAGTGGGTGTTGCAAACTATCAATTATATTTCCTAGAGCTCTGCATCTAAGTTTTGATCCCCTAGGTGGGCTGTATGCACACAAAATGGATAAATTATCAAAATTAGTCAAAATAGATATGCTACAAGTTTGTAAATGTTCATAGTAAAGTGTGATTATAGTTTTGTATTTAAATGTATTTTTAATTACTATTGCTACTCCTCTGCGACCATTAGGACCATCTTGTCTTATTATATCATAACCGGGTATGTAAAAATTGTGTTTATTAGTTAACCATGTTTCATTTAACATACAAATATCTATATTTTGATTAAAAAGAAAGTCTAAAAGCAAGGGTTTTTTGTTATTAACACTCTGGATATTAAATTGTGCTATTATTATAATTTGCTTGACTCTGGATGCATTATTATTGTGTAGATCCATGTTCTGTTAGGTTTGAAAGCAAAATGTCTTTGATACTTTTAACTGTAATGCTTTGATCTTTCGAGTTTGCTAACTGTAACAATGATTTTATTAATGCATTGATAACCAAATCATTATCGATGAGACCGCTAAGATTGGGTATTTTGGCTGACTTATTCATATTGGAATTATTCCCATTAGTATTATTTGCAATATGTACAGGTTTAACTGACTTATCACTAGTTAAATTATTTACAGTATTATTTACAAATGGCATTCTTTGGGAATGACCAGTATGTTTTTCTTTTAATGCTTTTAATGTAGGAAAATCTTTGTCAGTAAAAATGGTCTAACTTACTTCAGCATAATTGATCTTACTCTTTTTATCCATCATTTTCTTTAATTTAATTGGACATTCTCGGGATATAGCTACATGGGGACCTCCACAGTTGATACAGTTGATAGAATTAGGCTTATCACACTCCTTATACAAATGATCTCCCGCACATATTGAACACTTCTGTTTGTTATTACAAATTTTGGCGGAATGGTTAAATTTAAAGCATTTAAAACATTGTAACAGCGGTGGGACGTACTCAAATACTCTATATGAATATAAGTCATACTGGATTGAATCAGGTAAAGTATTTGACAAAAAAGTTATGCTAACTGTTTGTAACGGCACCCTCTCATTGCCCATTTTCTTAGTAAATCTTCGGATTGCTATGATATCGTACTTAGACGACAGTTTGGTGTACAGATCCTTGTTGGAAATATTAGTAGGTACAAATCGTATTATACCTGTTTTTTCTATGTGTTTTGCTGGTATGTATGCTTTCAAGTTATGTTTTTCAAGGAATGTAGAATTAAGCAGAAAGTTATTGGCGTTAATATATTGTTTGAATAATACTGAAATCTTGTTAGCATTTACTCGGTTCATGGAAGTAATACCTTTGACATCCATAGAAAATATGTGATTTAGGAAAATCGGACTTTTATTTCCGATTCTTTCTTTTCCGTCTTTGGACTCAACAAACACTTGGAATGCAGTGTTTGTGAACGTCGAGTTTTCTGGATAGAGACGTTTATACCCTGCCTTGAAAAAAGGCTTGTACTGATTGGTGTCATCAGAATTCCCGCTATCGTCGACAAGGCGCAATTTTCTTTTGGAGGGATGTCGCCCATCCCCCCTGGGATCAGGCTCCTCATTCCCCTCCATAACCGGGGTCCTAGATGCCCACAATACTTATGAGATAGGCTCTAGTTATGCACTTTTAGTAATTAAAATTAAAATTTTCACCAAAAAACAACTTCCAACTTTTAAGGTTCCCGCCAGAAAAAACTGAACTCCCGTTCTTTACGTCACGAATAATGTAACCAGACTTAATTTTCAATCATACCAAATTGGTTAACAAAATATACTACTATTATTCTGTATTACTTATACTGTGGTAATAAATATTCATGTTTGTATGGGTAAATATTGTTATGCACTGTTTTAATCAATAAAATCGTTGCATCGTTTTTGTAACTGCGGGAAATGTGTTAATGTCGTCTTAATTTAATGTTAAATTGATGGATTATATACTAATAAAGGTGTCTCAATGTTGTGTATATAATTTCAACATAACCAAAGTGAATTATAAAATGGCATCCCAACTGAAGCCATCATCTTTACGTACATTAAATAGTAAATTGTAATTTGTATAGCTCCTTGTTGAGCAATAGCGATTTAAACATCTTCAATAACTTTCACTGTCTCTCAAAAAACACATTGTTGCACTTAAGCATTACTGTGTGCCCAAAAATTATTATTATTGTTATATGTTTTTTTCACCTAACATTAGAACATATGTATACATTGTGTATACATTTAGAACTTATTTTTATGTAATTTGTTGAAACTGTCCTTTCCTGACTTCCTGACCTAAAAAAATGAATAAGAAGTGGCTATAAGGCTATCGTAGGCAAATTTATGTGGTTGTAACTTATGTAATGACACTTATTAAATATTAATTTGTAGTTAAATATACAAATTTTGTAGATTGATTTCTACCATTTATCTTGACGTAACTCTGACCGACTGATGTAACATATATATGACACAATGAAAGAACGAATGAAATAAAAATAAACAATAGAAAATTTTGCTCAATGTTTGGGATATTATGATAAATTGCGCAATTTATTAAACTTCTCATTCTGTGAAATAAAATAGTCTACAATGATAATTGATTCGCTGGTTGATAGCGTGCGTTCATTTTTCGGGATTGCTGGAAGCTCGAGTAACAACAATATTCCAACCCGTAGTGACTTTCGCAATCCAATCCGAGGAGACGATGATGATGAACTTGACGAATTGTACAATAGAAATCCAAACATCAACAACCATCACTTCGCTTCAGATTTCAACAGAGAAATGTTTGATTTTATGAAATCTTTCCACAACATGTTCAATGAGAACTTCCGTTCTATTTTCGAGGATGATTCTAGTATATTCGGTCACATTAAAGAAGATGCTGGAACACAAGCTGGTATTTCTCCAGACGGAGAGACGAACGAGGCCATTCGCAACTACTACTTGAAGCCAGGCTACCACAGCGGCAACCCTCAGATAAGAGAGGACGTGAATTTGGATGGCAAAATCACAGGTCAGGATATATCTGGATTTTTCAACTCGGAGGATAGTGTTCCCAAGGAAGTGAAACCTTTTAACGGTAATGATGTCCCCAGTCATTCATTCTTTGAAACTGTCATAACGACTACCATCAGAAAACCTGATGGAACTATTGAAACTAAGAAAATAATCAAGAAAGGTGATACTGTGACTGAGGAGATTACTACTACCCAGCCGCATAGTGATCCTCGAAGCCCAATTTACCCAGGTGTGGACAATATGCCCATTCATGATTTTATGTACGAAAGTGTACTGAAAGATTTTGCTTCCATGTGGAGAAACTTTTACTGAGATTAGTAGTTTCATTAGCCTAGCTGTGTATTCTTGTGATGGTACATTATAATTTAGATAGATGCTCATATAAATTTTAATAGAATGAGAAATATTTTGATTGTAATGTTTGATTAAATCTTTGGTGACTTCTATTTGTTTAAATTGTAAGTTAGTTTCTAATTCAAATAATGTGTAGTTACACATAAATTATATGTTACTCATTATAAGAAAATATCTGATTCATTCTTAAAAAATTCTAGATTAGCTAGTGAATAAAACATTCAAGATCAGTCTTATACTGTATTTTCTATATTAAACATAATTCTTTCAGAAATTAGAACACTAAAAAGTTTACCTTTCATTTATTCAGCATAAACACAATTAAAACATTAATAAATAATTGTTGCTGCCATTTGTTATTTCTGTAGTTTTAAACCACCATTTCAGTGACAATGTCAAAACCACTGAAGCCCAGTTGTTTATTATATCATCATGTATATTGTGATTAGTCCTGTATGATTTTGTAAATATATAATAGTTTTATTTATAATATGACCTATAGCCATTGAGCAATATGTGTATACAAGTATTGAAAATAAAGGTTAATTTTCAAACTGATTTTCTGTGTATTTTGTTTACCATACATCTGGAATGCAAAAGAATGCAAACTATCTGCCATTCTTGCTGGCATGTCATAGGAGGTGACTAAGGGAATAGGTCATTGGAATCTGTTGGGTGATAGGCTAGCAACCTGTTACCAATTTTCCATTTAACATCACAACCCCATTACTTAAGCTTAAAAGTGACCTTGGAGATATTATTGTCTCCAAAGTTCTGTGTACCCCGAAAGGGATTAAAGGAAGCGAATGTATGTGTATTATCTTTTTCTATCATTAGGTTATTGAACTTAGTCTCCGTAATACTACAAAATATATTATATATTGTTCACAGATTAAATCTAGTAATATAGAAGACAACTAGATTGAAATTGTACTGTGAGTTTTCTTGTCAAATGTCCTTCAACAAATTTATTCTGGAAGACACTAACTTAGTGTGGAGTACCTAAAATCAATACGAAATTTAGATATACCTATGTTTGATATAATGTCTATCTGAATATTATATATAGGTACTTATTAAGTGTAGTGTAGGACAGCAGAGGTTTAATAAACATGCGCAATAATACTCATTTTTATTTCCTACATGATAATGTGCTGATCACTTCTTTATATTTATAATGACAGGGCTTTTGTCACTAATTCAAGGTATTCATTTTATTTATGGTGTATTTAAGTCCGTAATCATCGAATTGGTAAACAGAATAATATTACATGAATATATTGATGACTTCCGTGGTGCGATTGGTCAACCACCTGAACACTAATCGAGAGATCCCGGTGGAGCCAGAGTTAAGAACTACGCTTTTCAATTGCTTTCCAGTCTGGTTGTAGATTGAATATACTATATCTGTATTTATCTATGTAGATTAAGTATCTAACTATTTCTTAAGTATAAGTTATGTAGTAGTCTCTAGGCTAGTTCAATTGGTGTAATAATGTCATAAATATTATTATTATTATATTACATTTTCTAACTAGCATAATGAAGATTGCATATTTGAGAATGCTGACTCAATATATTCTTAATGCATAACAAATAAAAAACACAACTGATTGAAAGTCTTCATAGCTTTAATTAAATAAATAAATACTTATTAATTGAATGAAATAAATAATTCGGATTAGCCAGACAAGCAACAGAATTGAAAGTTTCAGTCGCAGTAGCAAGCGTCCCTAGTGTTGCTCTTGATCCACGTCATGTAGCGGTTCACCCTGGTGTAGACTCCGGGGCGGTCAGGACGAGCGCAGCCTTCGCCCCAGGACACAATGCCTGTAAATAAAAAAAAGTACTGGCTACTACTAGGTTGTGTTTGAAATTAGAATATATCATAACAATTTTACTATAATATGTTTTCTTGTTATGGTATATAATAATGTGTATGCAACAATATAATTGCCATTTACATGCTAAATGTGACTAATTATGGTAAGTTATTAGTAAATATTCTTACTGATAAATTTATTATTATTACAGTTGAAGTGGTAAGACTGACCATTATTTACGTTCTGCACATAAAAATACTGTAGACAATATGAAGGTACTTTATACAACCACCAAATGTGTTTGACAAGGTTGGGCTATAGATGTCACTAAATCTAGTTACCGGTACATGAAAATTTTACGTTCGTAAACGCTCAGCTCGTGGAGCTATGTATAGGTTACTCAAATTATTCAAACAAACCATGATCGGGTAACCACATACAAATACATTTACGTCCCATTAATTCCTTTCGAGGTGGACAGAACCCCAAAGACACGATAATATCTCCTTCACTTTTAGCATGAATATTCATTCTATGGCTTTGCGATGTTATTTGGATCATTGATGACAGGTTGTTACCTACTCCCAAGTGATCCCATTTACCTCTAGTCCCCTAGTCATCTACGACATGTTGGGAAGAACGGCATCCCTAGTCGTATAGTCTATAAAAGTCTTAGTATATATTTCTTAAATATACGATGACTTGACCCTTAACACAAGTCTTAAAAGAACTTACCAAGGCGCTAGTTTAATTGGTGTAATAGCGTCCTAAATATTATTATTATTGAGTCTTACCAACAGTCGTCTATGGTGCGTCAACAAAGTCAGCGGCTCAGTGAAAGTTGAAAATACAAATAATTATTTTCGGCTGAATATTTAGTCAATTGTGATGCCAAACTGGCTAAATATCTTCGCTTTGGGATAAAATTTGGATCCTCAACTGGAAAGAACCGAAGAACAAGGAAGAGAGCAAGAAATTGGAGCTTCGATTTCGTTTTTCTTCGGTTGTAGCGGCTGGCGGCGTTGGTGTAACCATGGCGATGGAATAACAAGAAGTTCAAACGCCGTGGCATCAGTGTTTGTACTTCAGCCGACATAACCTTAGTGGTGAATGGCTTAATAAAGAATTAAAAAAAAAAGTCTTACCAACTTCCTGGAACTGAGCATTGGCAATGTTGATGATGTGCAGGGGTCCACCGGAGTCCCCTTGACACGCATCCTTGCCACCTTCCGGGTAACCAGCGCATAGCATGTTGTCAGTGATGCGGTTCTTGTAAGCGGTCTGCCTGCATTCCTGGTTCGATATTATTGGCACGTACACCTGGAATAGAATGTGAAGGTGTATTAGTTATGCATGGACATATTGTAGGGGTAAAGTAAGTCAGAGTAGTTTGACTATGAAGATAGCAGTTTTATTCCTTTCCTAGCTTCATTAAAATTTATTTAATACCAAAAATATGTCAATGCTGTTGAGAATATTCTTCTGACGAGATAGGTCCCATCGTCGTTCTTCAATCATAGGCCTGTAGGTGCACATTCAGGTTCCATAGTCCCCTAATGCTTTTTACAAAATAACAGTTCAATATCAGATCAGTAATAGTGTGAAGTTGGTATTGAAATTGTGAATGAACAAAAGTGACAAATTTGGCCATTTTTAAAGCGAAATTTGACCTTTTTGCTAATCTCAATCACAGATAATATAATACTATACAGTATCTCAATGGTGAAATTTGACACTTTTAGTCATCCACTACCAACTTCACACTTTTACTGATCTGATGTTGAACTGCGTTTGTGCTAAAACGCATTAATGGACTAAGGACCCGGGACGATAATTCTTAAATAAGGCGATTACAAAAAAACAGGCAAAAAAAAAAACATTTAATACCTCCTGCAGAGTATTGGCAACGGATCCCCCCTCCTCAGTAGTGCCCCAGCCAGAGACTACGGCGGTGTAGTTGCTGTAGGACAAGCCAGCACTGGGAAGGCAGACTGGTCTCAGGCCTATGTCTTCTTCATCTTCGCTGCTACTTCCTTCCTTCACTCGCTTCTTCAGGGCGTTCGATAGGTCTATCTGTAAAAGGAAAAACAGGTTACAAGTCCGGTCAATTACTTAAGCGAATGAGATAATATAATAATAATCATATTTAGGACACTATTACACCAATTGAACTAGCCCAAGTCAACGTATATTTAAGAATTATATACATAATATATATATAAATAAATACGTATATATAGCATATATAATGTACAACCTGGACTGGAAGCAGCAGACTGGAAAGCAGAAGAAAAGCGTAGTTATTAACTCTGCCTCCATCGGGAAACGAACCCGGGACCTCACGATTAGCGTTCAGGCGCTCAACCAATTGCGCCACGGAGGTCGTCAATGAGATGAAGTGTTGATAACCAAATTGGGAACTGTAGTACACCTATTTCTTTCAATTGTTTATTAACGCATTATAAATGTAATAAAGTCTTTTTACAATCTAAAGCGAAACTAAATTGCACATAACTAACGTTAACAAACCCTCGCGTCGCCCTGAATCAAATGCTACCACTTATAGGTAAATAAAGAAACATTACCACCATTTTTTATTCATAAAGGAAAGGTCCTAGACGCTCATAAACGACTCAATCAACCCACGTATGACTTATAACCAATGTTATATCTATTAGGTGACGAACTATTTTTTACTCTATGGTCACTTACGCGTTGGTCCAACTTGAGCAGTGCGATGTCGTTGTCGTAGGTGCTAGGGTTGTACCGCAAGTGGCGGATGATGGCCTGCACCTTCCTCTCGATGGTCTTGGTCTCGTTCACTTGGGACCTATCGTGCTCCAGGAACCGGACTGACATCCTCTCCTTGCGGAATCTGCTTGAGAATAATTATGTTAGGAAACTTGTCTCTGAATTAGAGTACCCGCCACATAAGGTGGCAGTAGCCAAACTTGGAACTAAATTTGACGTTTCCGCCATTGCGTGTTATTTTGTATGAAAGGTAAATTTAGTATTACCAGCGTTGTGTGTTTTGCCCACTCTTTGTAATTTTTATGTTTGTTAAGGGTGATTATAATAAATTGATTTCTGGAGTTTCTTGTTAGTTCTTCTCCAAGGGTCTCCGCTGAACTTCTTCTTCTCAATCGTTACGCTCTTATCAGAGCGGTCGTGGTCTTCATGACGTGGCATCTTGAGCAGCCGAAATGGTTGGTGAACTAACCTCGGTAAAAATATGTAAAGACAATGCTCAGTGCCATGTTTGAAATAGTTTTTTTACATACATACATACACATCACGCCTGATTCCCTGTAGAGGGGTAGGCAGAGATCACGGATCCCCATTTGTCCCGATCCTGACAGACCACTTTCGCTTCATTGACATTCATACATTCTCTAATACACTCTCGGCGGTTATAGGTACTCCTAACGTCACCTTTTTTCAATATAGCGTCTATCTGACTGTTACATATATGTCTTATTAGGCCGGCCCCTATGTAACCGCCCTTCCACTTTACTCATATATATTCCTTTTGTCAATATATAGTTTTTTTAATTTGTACTTAGATCATAAAATAACTTTCAAAGAGAGCTTATGATAGGGCCTATTTTGAATAAAAATATTTTGACTTTTGACTTTGGTATATTAATTTGTTTTATTTGAGTTTATAGCTCTGCAACCAAAGATCGTTACAAATGAAACCTCAATATAATGTATCGAGCCGTATGGCACAGTGAGTGCTAGTTTTGGCGTGTTTACTGGCAACACTGGATTACGCGACTGTGGCGACGCCTCCAACTGCCACCTTATGTGGCGGGTACTCTACGCTAGTACCTAGAGATCCCGCCACATAAGGTGGCAGTAGCAAAACTTGGAACTAAATTTGACGTTACCGCCATTGCGTGTTATTTTGTATGAAAGGTAAATTTAGTATTACCAGCGTTGTGTTTTTTGCCCACTCTTTGTAATTTTTATGTTTGTTAAGGGTGATTATAATAAATTGATTTCCGGAGTTTCTTGTTAGTTCTTCTCCAAGCTAGGGTCTCCGCTGATCTAACCTCGGTAAAAAATATGTAAAGAAAATGCTCAGTGCCATGTTTGAAATAATAGTTTTAAGAGATTCGCGATTTATACTCATGATATAAGATATAAGGGTGTGTATAAGATTGATTGCAGCTGTGGGAAATCCTACGTCGAACACACTAAACAGTCTATTGCGGACAGAGTGAAGGAACACATAATATATGTAATATATAATAAGAAGGATAAGTCTCGTTAATTATTAATCATGTTTGAAATAGTTTAATAAACATATTTTGACTTTGATATATTAATTTGTTTTATTTGAGTTTATAGCTCTGCAACCAAAGACCGTTACAAATGAAACCTATAATGTATCGAGCCGTATGGCACAGTGAGTGCTAGTTTTGGCGTGTTTACTGGTAACACTGAATTACGCGACTGTGGCGACGCCTCCAACTGCCACCTTATGTGGCGGGATCTCTATATGATTTTTGTAATCAAGACATGTGCAACCTATTTGTTTATTAATTATTCCAATATTCATTTGCAATTAATTACAATGATCTCATTGATAAAAATAATAATGCCAAGAAATATTTGTTCCTAGACCGTCATGACAATATAATTTCTTCGCACGGAGTTTCAACGCCAAACTAACCGGACTCTTATAGCTTAAACATAAAAGAACAGTCCCGTGCTAATCTGGGACCTAAAAAATGCTAACTAGCCGCCGTTCTTCCATGTCGGCATGTCGGCTGGATGCGACAAAGGAACTAGAAATAAATATAATATACTGCGCGAGAGGTTAGCACCCCGTCACCAATGTTCCATTATGACATCGCAACCCCAATATTCATGCAAAAAGTGACCTAGAAGATATTATATCTGCGTGTTTCTGTTCATCACGGAATTAAAGGACATGAGTGTATTCTTTAAAGAACAATAGACTTAATTATTCTGTGCAATCTCACCCAGAAGTGCAATGGGCTGCAGTGAGCACGTAGTAGTCGTTGATCAGGGAGCCTCCGCAGTAGAATCTTCCGTTGTACATGAGGACGGCCATCCAAGGAAACTCCAGCAACTTGGTCTCGTAGCCTCCGACGATCCGACGACGCGTGCGGGCTATACCACATTCTGAAATGTTTGGAATAAAGTTAAATGATTCTTCCCCATATAGAATTAATATTAAAAAAATAAAACCAAAAGACAAACGCGTTCACGACCAAACCCTTGCGGGGTAGTCAGAGGTGCAGGTGTCCATCTCCACAATTGCGAAGGTAGTAATTCTATGGACTATGGCCCTCAAAAAAGCTAAACAATAAAATGTCTTATTAAAAATATACAGACATACATATATTCGCGCCTCTACGTTCCAACAGGATAGACAGAGACTATAGATCGCTACCTGGAACGATCCTGACAAATCTCTCTTGCTTCACTCACACCGATTAGCCTTCTCATACATGCTCTTTTGTTTTTCTTATTAAACTATATCTTCCTGAATGCTCTTTACAAATTTCTATGCATACATTGCTTCATTACTTTCTATGCATAGCATTACCTACTGGATATTAAAGTAAATTATCGTATTACTCACGGCAACTAGGGCAGTCTTCTGGCGGGTCTTCGACAGGCCTCAGCGTGGTACTAGAAGAACCGACCAAGTTAGCAATCCAATCGAAGAACCCTTTTTCCTTAGGGGGTTCCGTCGTGGTTGCGTAGCCATTGACGATCACCACCATTGCAAGGAGTATGAAGACTGGCCACTTCATTCTAGAGAAAAAAAGATTATTTCTACATTTTACATTCTCATCCTTTAATCCCTTTCGGGGTGCACAGAACCTCTGAGATATGATATCTCCTTTGATAAGAACCTCGGAAATCTCTTCACGGAATTTATTTTATTTTATTTATTATTATTATTTATTATTATTATTAATTCCCTGCCAAACTACTTCAGTTGACTGCAAAGAAGACTTCTTATATATCATTAGAATCTACAGTAACACAGCATATGCTTACGAATGCAAAAGCGTTCAACGCATTTTCAGTTAAGATAAGAAACATTATCCGTTTTCATTCGGCAATAAATAAAGCTTGTAAGCTAAAGGTTGTATCATACAACGACAGATAAAGAAAATGGTCATAACACATGGTGTGGCCATCATCGTTCACGCATACTGAGTATATGCTGACTATACTATCTCAATAAGTTTGGTTTTCTAATGCTAAAAGTGATTACTGTATGGAAAGGGATAAAAGTAATAAAATGCTTGATGTAGTTGGTTTTGCTAAAGAGCCAATAGATAAACGACTATGACTGTAGTAACTTGTTCAAATGTTTATTAAACATAGTCCACAAAGAGTAAGCGAAATGCAAATTTGGTTATCATATGCAAAATCAACAAAACTGTCAAGTTTCGAGGACCTCAATAATCGTGTTCCGTTAACATTGGGTGACGCGAACACCGGTTACTTTTTGATATTTTTTACTAAAGTAACATTTCTTGTTTATGATCATGATTTGTCTTAACGCGAAATATAGGAATCACTTTTCTATTTACTTAGAATTGTCTTCTATAAGAAATAATTTGAGGAACTAATACGTATTTCTTCCTTTACATATTTCTACGTTGATTTGGGTCTAACATTTATCCTAGATAGTAATAGATATACTTATAACATACGAGTATCATAAAAACGTAACATCAAAATAATATACGTACCAAATAAAATGAAAATAATTCTTCGCGTCTAATGTCATGTTTATAAAAATAATTAAACTAACACTTCAATGTAATTAGAATTTCTGTTTATTTATATTTGTTATATTTTTTTTTTGTACATTCTGTATATTTTCTGTTAGTTTATTTAGAAATACGTACTCAAAACCGGCAATTTCCTACTATTTACGCAATCTAACAAACACATTTAGAAACACTTTCGATTTTATATCCTTTCATCGTGAGTAATTCGTTTAGAAACCTTATTTTTATTCGACAGCCGTAATCATGATAGGTGTTGAGTCATTTACATGGAATAACTTACTGTAACCAACCGCTTCTATTTAAAATTGTTGATACATCAACTATTAATGCCTACACGTCTCTTCTAAATTTTCAAACCAAATAGTTTCCGATTATGATTATCGATAGGTAGGGTGGTAGTCAAATCATTAATATATGCAATAAATAAATATTATTATATGATAATAATCCTGACTGTGGAATTGCTAACTAGTGGATAAAAAATCTATTAGTGAGACATTGCTTAGTATATTTCAAAGGGAAAATAGGATCTTTTATGACGTTCCCTTAATTCTAATTGTTGTTAGAAATTTTGTACATCAGGCGCTCACGATAATCCGAAAAATACCTTTTGAATATAGACACATATACTCGTATAGTATTGGAAATTTATTTACCATTATAGCGTACCTAGATCAGTTGAACTAGACTAGATTTACGTAGAAAGGAAAGAGTAGAGAGCTAATGCCGAGTTTCCGGTACAAGTGCATCATTAAATAGAGAAAAAGCAAGTTTACATATCATTTCAAGTAAATTAACCAGTATGTCAGAACTAATTGGAGCGATTTGCTTGCAACTAAACGCGAAGATTTCTTTATAATTGGATGGGATAGCGTGCAACATGACAAACTACGTTATTATTGGTCCCCAATTGATAGTTACTGACATGTATATAGAATTGATTCACGCCCACAAGTCCGAAAGAATAGAAAGGGTACCAACTCATAAACTAAGATTACTAGTGCTTTAAGCTAAGACCTATGGTCAGTCAAAGCCCATATATCACCATATAGCAGTACCCAAAGATACAGTGAATCCAGAGCAGTTCGCAACAAATAGCTGTTGATAGGGATAGGTAAATTGATAGGGATAGGAAATCAGTTTTGTTTTGGTGAAGGATATCATTGTTTATATGTTAAATAATTAATAATAAACTTGAGTTTGTTTGGGTTCATTTCCTAAACTAAGTGGGTCCCGGGTTTAATTCCCCGTGGAGGCAAAGTTAACAACTACGCTTTTCCTCTGCTTTCCAGTCTGATTGTTGATTATATTTGCTATATTTGCAAATTAATGCATATTTCTTAATATAAGTTCACTGAGTACCCTTAACACGAGTCTTGAACTTAGCAAGGAGCAGCTCAATTATTATTATTATTAAAAAAATATCTACAATATTAATATCGAGAGAATCAATTATTATTTTCAATAACACAAAACATCAATTGAGTTTTTACCTATTGCTTATTTTTGTTTTCCGGATGGTTTGCAAATCCATGTTTTATTACGATTTTATGTATGTTATTATGTATTTGAACACACTCTATAAATAATGATTATATCTCATATGAATCTACATGTAATTTATGGCAAGCTGGGTTCCCTACCATTTTATTTTAATTTAATTATTTTTATATAATAATTTTGATATATTTTATTCTAATTTAGATATAAAATATGCAAATTCAAATAAACTTTAATAAAAATAAAAAGTCCTACCTGTACCAAATCTTTTGATGTCCAATCACGAGTACTAACGAATATTAATAATCGAATAAAATATCGATTCACACTGTTGTGTTGTCCGTGAACTTGTGTTTCGCGAGCTGGCGCGCCCGAGTTTGTGACAACTCCAACTTTCACTAGGCTTGGACGCTCCACTTTAGTCCAACTCCTTTCTACCACTGTCTCTGATCTACACGTCCACGCGAATATATCCTCTTCGAAAACCATACCGAACATTCCAATGGGCAATTTTCACAACATTAACTATCTTAATTTCATAGGGGCTGATTGCTAATAGGAGGAAAACGCTACTTATTGTTGTAGTATAGTGGCACGTTTCTATATAAGCATATAAATATAAAATAAAATAAATTAGCGTTTGACTACACTTGTGATTAGAACACAATAAAAAATGTAGTCCTGCAGAATCAACATAGCAATGTTTGCTGTTTGTAATTTGCTCAGTCTTTATCACAGGCGTAAGATGTACATAAATTTATGTTACGTGTTAAGTTACAGTCGAAAATATAAATAACCGTGGCAATACCAAGACGTTATCCGAAGTTGGAATAACTCAGATTCGACAGTTAGTGTAACTAATCCATAGAGAATGGCGAAATTCATAAGTTTCGTCAAGTATTCTTATATCTGTGGTTTCGTTTTTCGGTAATGGATGATGATGTTACTGGCTGATTGTCCAATGACAATTGAAAATGAATTCATAGCCTTTTGCCATCCGACGTAGAATAAAAGCATCTTACGAAATGCAACCAATTTAACGACATATGTATATTCCATTCAAAATGCTTGGTATTTCTTTACGCGATCGAGTCAGAAATGGTGAGACAAGGTTGATGTAGCCCGTAGGATTAGCAAGCTAAAGTGGCATTGAGCAGGCCACATAGCACGAAGGTCGGACGGTTGATAGCCCAGAAAGTTTATTGAATGGAGACCACGTACTCATAAGCGCAGTGTGGGACGGCCTACCTGTCAGACTACTGACGATCTGGGAAATTCGCTGGGTCTCGTAGGATGCAGGTGGCATTGGACCGGTCTCGCTGGAGAATTTTTGAAGAGACCTACGTTCAGCAGTGGACTAAAGTAGGCAGATATGATGATGCCATTGAAATCCCAGATCGGGATCCAAGAAACCCGATAATAATCTGTGATTGATTGCAATGGTTGAGTTCTTGACCCTAAATCATCATGATGATTGAAAGGCCACCATATCATGGCACATGGCGCACCTCAATGCCACTACTTATCAGCTTTTGCCATGAGAATGTAGGTTTCATACACCACTGACCTTAGCTGAATCTTATCTGTGCCATGTGATGCATACATACACGTTAATCCCTGAAGGAATTTGGCTGAACAAAAAGTTTCGTAGTTCCTAACGTCACATTTTGTGTGTTGGTGAATGTAGGGAAGAAGATTCCCTCCCTACATTCACAAAGTCAAATATTATTAATGCTACAACATATTACCCAAAAATATGTAACCCGCAATCGCTTTCTGATTATATTTAATTAGAATGCAATGAACTGAATAGATCCCATCTGTCACGGGACAAATTTACGTATATGAGCGGAATTTGTTACACAACTTGCTTCAACATCACCTATTTTCTCTAGTTTTACACAGTTTTTTACCCAACAAAAGCTTACGCCTGTAAATTTGGAGAACGATTAATTAGACCTTTATGGACTTATGTCGGGGATTATGGACTTCAGTCAGGCTGTCAGTAAGTACAACGTAAATAGCTTGCAACAAAGGTGCCTTTCAACTTGGTTCGCGTATACGCAAGCGTATTTGTAAGCATTTTAGTCAAATGGAGGTGAATAACCAGGACATATACAGACAATCCTTGATCTATCTATCTATCTACCACTTTAAATTATTATAATATATAATGAAATATACTGCTTTTATTGCGAATTATCGGTCATAAAAATCGCTTCTCCATCTCAACTATTACAGAGATGATTCTTAATACAAAATACTCTAATGTGGAGATTAAGCTTCAATCTTTAAAAAAAGGCATGGATGGATCAATTTATAGTAAATGTAAAATATATAAATCCCTTCTGTAATAACAAAATAAATTAATAAATCCACGAAATCACGATCCAGCTCACGCGAACCGATAACAAGAAATTAGACAATGAATTATCTGGCTTCTTATCATTAATAAGCAATGGATAGTGCATTTAACACTGTAACTAAATAAACATAAGGTTGCATTATCAATAGGGGCTTTTCCTTGACACCGTTTCGTGTACTTACCACACATGCAGCGCACTGATTCATTGCTTTGCAGGTTATGGAGGGCCGCTTATCACTCTACGTAAATCGGATAGCTTCGATATATAATACCTTCAGGACTATCATCCCTTCCAGAGTAGTCGGAAGACCAGGAAGATTGATTTAGGACTTAAGGCACGCAATCAATATTTCATATTCCCGTGTGAAGTATTGATTATTGCGTTCTCCGAAGAATTGGCAGGTCGCTTCTCGTTTTCTCACTATGAAATTAAAGAGATCTGTTCCACAAATTAAGGACATACATAGCATATATTGAAATAAAGTTTTTTTTTATTAATTTTATCTCTCGGCGACTGGATATTGAATCCAGAATCTTCAAAATCTCAATTTTTCTATCGCCCATAACAGCTACGTCAAATTCTTAGATAAGCTATGGACATGTGAATCCCAACTAACCAGAGTTCTGTTGATAAGTTGACTTATGATATATTACATTTTTGATGGGGATACATTTAAAGAACTGGGACGTTAAGAGAATGCAAACTAGGTGCCTTTCTTCCCGGTATGGATGAGACGCCTGTGAGACAAGTAGTCAATGTAATTTATTTGGTATAGCATTAGCAACATATTAGTAATATTCCAAAACAATGCCAATTGCGCTCTGATATATGTTAACGATGACCGAAGACATGTCGAACGGGTTCTGTCCTCCCCAAAAGGGTTAGAAGGACGTGTGTACATCTATATAGTATATAGATATACGTATTATGTTATTGTATAAGATGACTTATATTGCGATTTGTAGCGCATTGTTAAGCAATATAATGATTGTCTTTACTATCATGATAAGGATATGTAGGTTAAATTAGCGGTTTACTTGCTACATTATTAACTTTCAAACAGTACGCTTCAGATGTGTTAAGGAGGGAAAATCCATACACCCTATGACAAAGACAAACGCGTTCACGACCATTGACACTAGCGGGGTAGTCAGAGGTTCAGGTGTCCATCTCCGCTATTGCGAAGGTAGTAATTCTATGGCCACATCGAACCCACGTGAACACAGTATGCTTATATTAAAAGCCACTTCCTTTTATTATTTATACTTCCTTTAATCCTGTTCGCGGTGGACAAAACCTCAGAAACATGATAATACCACCTGAGTCACTTTTAGCATGATATTGGAGTACTATGTCTTTGAAACATTGGTGGCTAGACCATCTGCAGTAGAATCCATTTAACACTACTCCCTTAGTCGCCTCCTACGACATGGCGAAAATAACGGCAGCAAGTTAACATTCTTTCTACGTCCCAACTAGCACGAGAAAATAAAAAAAAATTATATTCTGTTAAATAATGAATATCTGGTTAACCCATTACTCTAAATCAAAATTAAAACATCGGCTAAGGCTAAATGTATCAAATAACATTTATATCAAAACAAGGAAGTTACCAATTAGACCACCTTGTTCTAATTTTTTATCACAGTGTTAAATACATAGCCACGGAGATATACCCAAAAACTTTTCCGGATAAACATCTTTGCATTTCACTATTATTTTTCCATAAACGGCCATGATACTGAGTTTTATTTGTTTTGCTCTATCTCAACCGGAACTAAAGTTGTGTTTTGACATTTATTTAAATAGTGAAGATAAGAAAGGACTATCTCTTGCGTACAGATGAAAAATTATGTCAGCTGATGCGTTTATAAGTAATTCAAGGATTTATGTATGGAAAACTAACAAATACATACATGTGACACCAGTTTTCTTTTTATGTATGGTTGCGAACAACCTCACTTACGAGTAAAGTGGCAATATAAATAATTAATTAACTATTGAAAATGACAATAAAAGTTCGATCGAATATCTTGTACTGCATTTGTTGAAATTCTATTAATACGACATATTCGACAGCTTTGCCAAAGGGCATCCATTTAAGGGCCTTAGGCCGCCAATTACCTCACTCTTTACTTGGAGTACAAACAAGTAATTAACGGAGTCGCAGTGCCGAAAGCGACCCGGCTCCAAAACCGCTTGCATTACGTAACCCACAATTTTCACTGGTACCGGATGACCACTTTTAATTTCTTTTCTGTCTCGGCGCCTTATGCAACAAGGATTAACACTTTTGTTTTTATCAGCGGCGACCGTGACGCAACTATATTAATCTCGATGTGCAATTTGGACTGCATACTTCGTAAGGTCACCTACTTTTTACATAAACAGGATGACCCACTAGGCCTTTTTGCACGTTGATTTATCGATTTTGCCCTTTAACATGTTGGTAGCTTACGAAATAAAAGATAAGTATAATTATTGTTCGTACCAAACAATTTTGCATGTGTACAATAATTATTATTGCACAAATTTATTGCGCTTACTAACGGTAATTATAATACGTAAATAGAATGGCCTGCTAGAGAAAATAAAATTAAGATTTTTTAACATTTGATTTTGAATATAAACATGTTGGCCAAAAACATTTATACAATCTATTATAAATCACGATCCACGTGGCTCCAAATCCTATCTAAACGACCTTAAAAAGGCGCACTTACAAGGTGATAGTAATCCCACTCCAAAGTGGCAGTGCATCCTCGGCATACGGCACGCGCCTCTCGCCATGAACTTGGCACAAAAGCCATCAAGCCGCAGCCTCGACTGCTTGGCTTTAAAATATAGAGCGAGCGCCAAACGGCTTCATTCCGAATTTTATTATTTACCGAAAACCGCAATCGGAACTTCAATATATATTCACAAAAAATAACTAAAAAATAAATTAAAATAATTATAAAATAAGTTCCGATTGCGATTTTTAGATATAATTAAATTTATAAATAAGTAATTATTGTGAATAAGTTACCAATTTTTGTGGGAACAATGGTGCATGAAAATTTGTTGGTGCTTTGTTACTTTTTACTATCTTTGGTGTATTCCACATTTGGAGCTGGACTTTGTAAACCTTGCAGTAAGTAGAATTTTTCGAAATTGTTCGACCGCAATGAATAACAAAACCTTAGTTCCTAGAATATTTTTTTATTTAATTTCCTCCGATAAACTGTTTTTCAACCTTTTTTAATAAAGCTAAAGCTCTCGGAAAAATTAAACTAATTACATGAAAAATCCACGATATCCACCATCCATTCTTAAGGTGACATGGACTCTAAAATATTATTCTATTATCAGCAATTTACCCATTGTTTCAAGTTACAACTATTTGTCTCTGAAGCTTTAGGCCCTTTTTTGGTATAAAGGAAACATAAGCGAGATTGATCTTAATTCAATTAAATATATCCTATGTCAAATCATGTATATTTCCTCACTTTGTTAAAGTCTATGCTAAGTATCCTTGCGTCAAAACATCGCTAAAGAAAACCATTTGCCTATCTATCATCTTGTAATATTCTATGTTAATACAGTTTCTTTGAACAGGAATCAACTCAATCTTAGTAAATTTTGTAAAACCATTTCATCACACACAGAGAGTAAATCACTACATAGTATAAAACAAAGTCGCTTTCTCTGTCCCTATGTCCCTTTGTATGCTTTAATCTTTGAAACTACGCAACGGATTTTGATGCGGTTTTTTATATATATAGAGTGATTCAAGAGGAAGGTTTATATGTATAGTAACATCCATTAAATAGTGGAGTAGGCTATATATTTTATACCCGTGCGAAGCCGGAGCGGGTCGCTAGTAATTATATAAACCCTTCAATCGTGTGTTTACAGCATGTGGGGTAGCCAGAAAAGGCCGCGTGGTGGGTGGTGAACCTCTATTCCCTGGGGAGTATCCATGGTTGGCAGTGCTCCAGCGTGACGGAGAGGTCATCTGCGGAGCCACCGTGGTAGCCAGGGACCATCTGATCACTGCTACTCATTGCGTGCACAAGTAAGTAACAATCTATTTGCTAAAATAAATAATATTTACTTCATTCGCACAAACAAAGGAACAGGGAACAAGCGATTCAGCACAATCAATCAATCAAGTTCAATATCACTTCATTATTCATTAATAGTGTGAAGTTGGCAGAGGATTAGCCAAAGTGTCCAATTTAGCGTTAATAATGGCGTACTGTTACTGAAGTGATATTGAAATGATATTGTGTAAAAGGTGTTTGTAGACTGTAAACGTTTGAAAAGTAATCGTACTACTAAAGGTATAGTGTTTTATTATCTAGGCTACCTACGAGTATGTATACTTACATTTTACACTTTTCATATCTCATAGTTGCCTCTAACAAACTGAGCATTACTAGTAATTGCACTAAATCCTGGTGAAATTATGGAACAAACTTAGAACAATTTTTTAACCCCATCTTACGTACTATGCATCCTAACAGATGTTTTGGACATGATAATATGTGTATAAACAAACTCCAGTAAATAAACAGAGGTTCTCTAATCATAGAAAGAACGCGAAAATCGTAAACTGATTACCATATTCATTCCAGTTTCATAACTTGAACCTAGTTATGAAAGGTTACTAAGCCATCGCGCAATTCTAGATATTTGAAGATAATTATAATAAAGTTATTAATTTATATAGTAGTAAGAGTAATGTAATTCTATCAATTACAAGTAGCTGGTTTTATTCCTATGAATTAATATCGCTCAATGTATGGATAAGGTGGAAGGACAGTTCCTTGGAAATTACTGAGTTTGTACCAGTAACCGCTGAATTCGCGGTTTCTTTTATCGTTTTGTATGTAAATGAGTGTGACTATGAGTAAAATGAAATTAACTGTCAAAACGGGTATCATCATATTCTGACTAAATTCTATAATGTATTTAATTATTTATTTTATTTTTATTTCTACGGAAAACAAACAGTGCAAACATACAGACATAAAAACTAAATATCAAACTATGAACTATAACGTTTTAGGATATAAAATTTTGAAAAACGCCTTTATAATATACGTTATGTAGCCATACGTTCCTTAGGTACATCGTAGTTATAGAGATGGACATTAAGACATGCTAAGTTCTATTTACTCCACAATAAGTATTACAAGTTCGACGTATGTAAATATCCTCTAAGTTTAGGACTATCTTTTGTAATAAATGACGTGGTATATGTATACTCAAGTGTTCTTACGGTATATAGACAGGCACTTGACTAGTGAAAGCAGATGATTATTGACAGAAGAGGTGTGAATATTTTAGAGTACCAACACAACGCCCAAACTTGACACGTGCATTGTTTCCTATATTACCATTCAGAGAGATAAATATACAAACTTTAACTAGAGTACCCGCCACATACGGTGGCAGTTGGAGGCGTCGCCACAGTCGCGTAATCCAGTGTTGCCAGTAAACACGCCAAAACTAGCACTCACTGTGCCATACGGCTCGATACATTATATTGAGGTTTCATTTGTAACGATCTTTGGTTGCAGAGCTATAAACTCAAATAAAACAAATTAATATATCTAAGTCAAAATATGTTTATTTAAAATAGGCCCTATCACAAGCTCTCTTTGAAAGTTATCTTATGATCTAAGTATAAATTAAAAAAACTATTTCAAACATGGCACTGAGCATTGTCTTTACATATTTTTTACCGAGGTTAGATCAGCGGAGACCCTAGCTTGGAGAAGAACTAACAAGAAACTCCGGAAATCAATTTATTATAATCACCCTTAACAAACATAAAAATTACAAAGAGTGGGCAAAAAACACAACGCTGGTAATACTAAATTTACCTTTCATACAAAATAACACGCAATTGCGGAAACGTCAAATTTAGTTCCAAGTTTGGCTACTGCCACCGTATGTGGCGGGTACTATACAACTAAATTTACACACTACAACTACAAAACTACGAGTACATAAGTACATACACATTAAACTTCAAAACTAGAACTTTAAAAGCTACAAAATATATCAACTCAATTACTTTCGACTATTTTTTAAGCTGAATTACACATTATACGAGGTGAATAAAAAAGAACTAGATAGCAGTAAATTCTATTTTGCAGCGGCCTAGCAAACTGTCGCCACACTAGTATTGTTAAAACTGACGTAAATGTATATTTAGACTCGTATGTATGGATAGCAGAAATACGAAAACATATATGTACTTACTCGTATTTCTTCAATAATAATCCCGGCAGGTATCGAATCAGGTGTACATTGCATTGAATGAATTTAAAGGTCATATGTAAAAGTGAGTTAATCGGGAGAAAGTTATCTGGATTATATGTATCATATTGCATTTGTATGAAAATTATCAAAACAAGATAGCATGATGTGCCAACATTACGGACCATGAGTTTGTAAATATTGTTAATTAACCTCTTTACAACACATACTCTTTACAACTCTACAATATTCATGTACCTACTCGTATATTATGAAACTATTTAAATTAAAAATACGTAATATTGTTAACCTTAGTCTTATAGTCTATCTTATAGCGTAAGACAATGTATGAGCTAAAAGGCCTGAGCACATAGAAATATTTCATTCTAATGTTTTGTTAACATTTACTTTTGAAGCTCTACTTTATTTCGATTTTTATCTTAAGGCACTGGATACAAGAATTCTAGTTTCGTAGTCACTAATAACTAAATCTTCATTCTAATAACGAAATTGACATTCGGCATAGAAAGGCAGCTATTTAAACCCTGTTCTAGTACCGAACTAGCAAGAGTTTTAATTGGAATGCGAGTCATGATCTCTGACAATACGCGGCCTTTCACAGATGTCAAGTTTTGTGCAAGTGTTTGCATACTCCATTTTAAGTACCACTTCTGTGGTCTAGTGTGGTCTTGGCACACTTTTTATTCATTAAGCATACGTGTTCATGAACCTTTAAGAGATGGACAGAACATCAGGATAAAATAAATAAACAGTTATTGTTTCAAATGGGCAAAAGTTGTTATAAGACTTACCTCTTATAAAAATGAAATATTTGGGTGAATACTTAATTTATAGGAGAGCATAAGATTTATTGATACGTTTTTTATTTATATGAATATACATTTTATTATGAATATGACTCCTTAATGTAGCAATTATAGCTGTCTTCGAAATATTGATGATTCGGAACTTCCTCGAAGATTATAGATCATATTATATGAAGAATACTCGTTTTTTTAGTTCATAATAATAGATCATTTAATAAGTTGCTATACGATTACTACGAGACTTCTAATGAAAAGTGGATATCAAGTAACCAAAACCCTACTACACATTAAACATTATTTCTTCACCAACAAGAAAATATTCAGTCACTCATATCATGTTACCTCTACAGAACCGAAGCATCACGCCTAACAGTCTTAGTGGGTGAACACGACGTCAACCGAACGACAGGCAGATCATTCGAAGTGGCGTCGGTGATCCAGCATCCGAACTACAATACAGCGTCTTACGACAACGATATATCGGTGCTGAAACTGGCCGAAATGTTGCCAGATTACCTCTATCGCCCAGTTTGCTTGCCAGGTAATATATATGTGTTTTTATGGAAATTATAATGGGCATAAGTGAATTACCGGTTATAGATTCCGCCTCTCCAACAACTTGCTACCAGGGAAACGTGGAGTTGGTGAGGATAAAGACAAATCTAAATACGATTCAGGTGTGTGAGACTTCTGATTACCCTAATGGGGCTTAGGGTTGTGTTACATATGTAGTAGTATGTATGTACGTTCTCGTTCAGAATGTTTTGAAGATACATATATAATAAAAGCCTACCATCTCAACTTCGTTATATTATAATAAATTTGGACAAAGATGTTATATTTTACGAAATAGTATTTCATTGTCAGTGTATATACATACATACACATCACGCCTGATTCCCTGTAGAGGGGTAAGCAGAGATCACGGATCCCCATTTGTCCCGATCCTGACAGACCACTTTCGCCTCATTGACATTCATACATCTTCGCATACACTCTCGGCGGTTATAAGTACTCCTAACGTCACCTTTTTTCAATATAGCGTCTATCTGACTGTTATATGTCTTATTAGCTCTATGCTCTTATACTCTTTTCAATCCTACATCTTCTTTCAAACCGCAACCTTACCTTATCACTCTATTTTCAATTCTCAGTGTATTGTTCAATAACCTATTCTTAAAGAATCCACACTGATCTTCAGTCACGTATGGTGCTGTTTGATCTGACGTTCTCTATCTTGTGAGGTACAAGAATAAAATTACGTCTACGATGCGCGTGTTATGTTATACTGAGTAATTTTGACTATTATGCGTACTAACAACAATAATTGGATCTAACTGTTATTATAACATAAAAAACATAACATACGCTTCACGACTTGTGTATACACACTCCCTTTTTTAATATGGCGGGGTAGTCAGAGGCTTGAACGCCCATCTCCGAAATTTCGAAGGCATGTTAAGTATGGGTCATTTGAAGCCCGCGTATCACTAGATAGACTGCACCCAAACGTGATAGGTAGTGAACCGTATCGCCGTATATAGGCATTGACTATCACGATGTTTTCCCTCACCGTTAGCGACTGTAAATTATGTTATTACAAATTTTCAGAATCGGAATACGAAGACGTGAACGGCTTAGATGCTGTCGTATCGGGTTGGGGCATGATTGAGGAGAAGGGTCCTTACTCTGTAGTACCGCTCAAAGTAAGTAACATATTCAGAATAATTACTGCATGCTTTGGCGTCTGAATGTTTCTAGTTTGAGCTACGAAAGGTTTGCCAGTAAATAAAAATGTCGAATTCTCATTATGATGGCATAATAACGATTCTTTATCATCTCCTCTGACTAAACCTAAACGGAAACTTAACATATAAAGCTAAGTAATGAAAATTGCGTCAACATTGACAATTAGTTATACATACATACTCGTATATACTTCTTTATAAACCGTTTTAATTATCTAGTTTGGTGTTCCTTCCTACCTTATCTTATATAGACACACGAACCTCTTAATTCCTTCATGTTTTTTTAAGTCTATTCTTTACTCACAGGCATCAGTCCAAATCTGGACGGCTGAAGAATGCATAGAATCAGCTTACGGCAGCTTCAAGATAACCCCTCGGATGCTGTGTGCGAACGCTCCCGAGCGAGACGCCTGTAACAGGGATTCTGGCGGTCCCCTCATCTTGACTCAGCCCCATCATACTATCATTGGTAAGAACATACATGTACATTCTGCTTTGATTCATTTCGGGGTGGGCAAAACCATCGGAGATATGATATCTTCTTGGTTGGTATTAGTATAACTATTAGGGTTATGATGTTATAATGGAACATTGGTGATCGACCGATAAATTATATTAAACGCTATTCCCATAGTCGCCTTTTAGGATATAGCGGGAAGAACGGCACCTAGTTAGCTTTCTTTTTACGTCCCATATTAACACCGGTTTTGAAGATAACTTTAGATTAATCTTATGTAAATGGATAATAGTTTATCTACTTTTTTGGATTTTATGACTGGTATGTTACTGTCGTTATTGTATAGGAAAGGAAAATTGTGCACACGCTTTGTTATATCTTTTTTCTGTATTACCTACTATGCACTAAGATCCCGAATATCAACATTTCACTCTCAAACGATAGAAGAGATACATATTTCTTTCATTGTATATAATAATGTATTAAATGGCCGGGTGATTTATTCATGAAACTGGTTGAAATGACTTAGCTAAATTATGGTTCAACTACACTTCCGGACACATCTATTGGCCCACCTTAGAGTTTAGGTTTTGATTATTTGATATCAACAAACAGGCTGCAAATTGTCTTTTGTTTCTTTAAATTCGGTGTCCGAAATTCAAGAAAGACTATTGAATGACATTGTGAATATGCCAGGTTAAAAACTGCATAAAAACTTTTAACTCAACCTAATGAAAAATTTTAGCTAGGACCAAACGAAACGGAAAATGCTAGGTGGGCCAATAGATGTGTCCAGAAGTATATCTTTTGTTCTTAATAATGCGTCTTCTTGTTTCAGGTATAGTTTCATGGGGCAGAGGCTGTGCAAGGGAGGGGTATCCAGGTGTGTATGCCAGAGTGGATAAGTTTCTCCCTTGGCTAAGGGCTGTCATGCGCCATACTTGCCTATGCAATCCGCCTAAATAATTATTAAATGTATCCTCAATTATTAGGTTAAGAGCCTAATATAATCATTGCAATGTTATTCTGGTTCACGACAACAAGCCAATGCTTATAAATGTTTTTAAAGGGTATAGACCGCTAACAAAGAGTGCCCGTAAGTATCTAAAGTTACCTTTTAATTTATAATATTGAATGTGGCGCGCTCTGAAAGATGATTTAGAGGTTATAATTTATAAAAGCCTATGGCTGTAGTGTAGTATTATATTATCTGTGCCTATGGTATGTTTTTTACTAATCGATGAAATAAAATTGTGTAAACGTATATGAAACTATTTGAGAATAGACAAAAACTTTTGTTACCACTTTAGACGTTAAGTAATGATTAATAACTATTATTATTCAGTGTAAACTTGCAGTGTTTCCTACAAAATTATTACCCAGCTTATACAAGTTATATTTTGTGACAGAAAGCTTGTTTGTTTTTGTTGTATACTGTAGGTTTTTTTATATACCAGGTACCAGTTAAATCTAGTTATTTTATTTGTTACCAGAGGAGTAAGTTAGTGTAACATATATGTTTAGAAAAGAGTATTAGTATTTTTGGTTCATGTATGTTAGTCATTATATGTCTATTGTCTATAGTCTTCGGGCCGTGCTGGAACCCAAATCTACCTAGCAAAATCGTAGTTCAATATCACTTTAATAATTATACGAAGTTATTATTGAATTAGCAAGAGTGTCAAATTCTAACTAAGTAATAAACATCACCAAACACCATTACTGAAATCATATTGGACTACAATTTAGCTAAAAGCATTAGGAGACTCCTTTTGACCCAGTTGTTATTCAATTGTTACCAATATTATATTGAATAGATATTTGTATTATATATTCAAATCCTGAATGTACAATGTTCAACCTACTTTAGTATTTTTGGTTTTCGAGGCTCTGTTGTTTGAATAATTAGAATTAAATTAAGTAAATAGGTATGTTTAGAAAACTGAAATCTTATTAAGATTGGCTCTACACCGTTTTCACCAGGATATTCTACTGTGTTTCATCATGTAAAAGCATTGTTAGTATCTAATGGAATGTTCTGTCATTGTAATACGATTTACTCGTAAGATAAATTAATCCTTCTTTTTAGTTATTGTTACCCGTAAAGTAAAAGGCTGTGAATTTAATTAAGTTACGTGTTTAAACTGTTTACAAATATAATTGTTGTTTTATTTTAATCATAGTCCATAGCAATCAATGTATGAGGTCATCGTATACAAATCTTTTTACATAAATTTTAGTTACGAGAAACTTTCGGAAACGTAACTTTATGGAATATTTATTAAGATTTGAAATATTTTAAACACGGTAAACATTAAGGTGCAAAACTGTAGGCTAATATTCATATGGCACTGGAGAGACTTGGAAAGCGGGAGTTTCCGATTCACAGTAATTACACGTCCCTCATAATGAGATAACAACGAGCAAGAATAATACATAAATAATAATACATTCACGTACAATAAGATGTACGAAGATGTAAACGTATACCTATTACACTCATACATTCACATACTCTAAATCCTTTTGGGGTGGACATAATATTAGACATACATACACACAATCACACGAGTTCCCTGTAGAGGGGTAGGCGGGGATCACGGATCTCCATCTGTCCCGATCCTGATATACCGCTTTCACTTCATTGACACACGTGGCGATTATAGGTACTCCTAACGTCACCCATTTTCAATATAGCGTCTATCTGACAGTCGTATGTCTTATTTGGCAGACTTCTACGTAACCGCCCTTCCACTTCACTCACATATATTCCTTATGTCAATCTTCTATCATTCATCCGCATAACATGTACAAATCATCGAAGCACACCCTTTTCAATCTTAGTCACTACATCTTCTTTCAATCCGCAACCTTCTCTTATCACACTATTTTTAATTCTATCATTCACTGTCACTCCTAACATGCTTCTCAGTGACTACTTTTGCCATACCTACCCTAATTCATACCCAATTTCAATTCATTCGCTATCATAAGTCAATGTAATCAATGATATTAAAGAGACGATAATATCTCCAAAGTCACTTTTTAGTATGAATATTGAGGATGTGATATTCCATACATTGGTGACAGGTTGGTAGCCCATCGCCCAATTGATTTTATATACTCCTAGTATTTTAGTCGAGTCCTATGGCATGCCAGTATAAACGGCAGTTATTAGACATTCTTCTTGCGTCCCACCGAGTATGGGACAAAACGTGTATCGTCTCTAAATAATTATTAATTTTTTTTACTCCCCATGTGCTTGTTAATAACAGACTGTAAAATTAATGTTGATTTGTTAGATTACAAAGATCCTTTCGAATTTAAATTTCTTTCGCGCTCAATATAATCTTAACGCATAGGAACTGTCAGTTACAATAATAAATGTCATTTCATTATTTCATTATTGTTTGGGGGGAATAAACAAGGTTGTAGGTTAGGCTAATATTTAACTCTTCTATTCCTTTAATTATAACAAATTCTTTTACTAAGTAACTATAACACGTTTCAGTCCGATTAGAAGCTGCCTAACCTAGGATGAATTTCTCAGACAATGAAGCTGTGAGTATAGAATAATGGGCATTTGAATATGTTATATCCTTTAGCATTTACTTACATTTTTATAACTAAATTTTTCATTTAGGATGACACTTCAAGCATCGATAGCACTTCCAACACAGATAACACTTCTCGTAGTGAAACACCAACAAATTCCAGAGGCAGAAGACGAAGGCGGGGTAAAAAGAAGATTAACAAACAAGTGAAACCGCCATATAAATTTAAGTGAGTTATCCTTAATAAAATAATAATTCTCATACGTGTATCAGTATTCCATATCAATATTAACTCGTCAACGTCTTATTTTCATTCAAAATATGGATAAAGTAGATTTCCATCACAGTCAGCTGATTACAAACTCCCCTTTGATACTTTTATGGCATCTACTCATTCATAGACCATGTTAATCACATAATTTACGAATTCATGTTAAAGGCAGAATTGAAACTTTCAGTTATGACTTATAATGGCGTTTAGTAATTCCATAGTGCTAGCTAAACCAGGTAAAGCTATTTCCAAAGACACTGAACATTAGGCTCAGGTTTTATTCGATTGCAAAATCTCTATTTGCATATTCTAATTCAATTTGGGGTTTGCTCAAGTAAATGTATTTTCTATGAATACTAAAGAATATCCCTTTTGGGTTGAACAGAACCTGGGAGACACAATGAAATTTCTTAAGTCATTTTTTAGCAAAAATATAATGGTTGTAATGTCATATGCAACATTTATGACAGGCTGCTAGTGTATCACGCAATAATACTAATAGATTATTCTTAATTTCCAGTTGCAGCGCCAAAGAGGACCATGGCCAGCCATTGTTCGGCTGCCAATTCAACCAGCACTTGGGCGACGGTGAACCCCTCATCTTTGCCGTGGTGGGCAGCAACAGGGTCTCCATATACGAATGCCCAGAAAGTGGAGGCTTCAAGTTCCTGCAGTGCTATGCAGATCCTGATGTAAGTATTTAAATTATTCTTTATTCAATTATGTTTATTATGTGTAAATGGAATGTACCATACTAGTCTGGGATATAAAGAAAATGAGAACTAGCTGCCATTCTTCCCAGCATGCTGTAGGAGGTGACTAAGGCTACAAGGGGTAAAAAGAATCAATTGAGTGTCTGTCTGTCCAGCAATCTGTTACCAATGCTCTGTGTATCCTCACAAGATCAATATTCATGCTAAAAAGTGACCTACGAGATATTATTGTTTCTGCAAGGTTCTGACCAACTCGAAAGAAGGACCTGAATGTATTTGTATGTTTATCAAAGTCACTTAATCTGTATTTGATTCAAGTCTTAGCTCATTTGTTGTAATAGTTACTGATGACCATCAACTGAACCGTAGTATTTATCAATGATACACACCACACATAGTTTCAAGGTACTGAAGATAATATTGGCAATTAAACAAAATTAATACAAAAAATAACTAAGGATATTTCTCCAAAATTTGGTCCTAAAGGGATAAGTTTACCTTCAAATTAAATGTATATATACAATTTAATTTCACAGGTAGACGAAACATTCTACACCTGCGCCTGGTCGTACGAAGAAGAGACGAATCTACCACTTCTAGCAGTTGCCGGTTCAAGAGGCATTGTCCGTATATTCCAACCCTCAACGCAGACGTGCATAAAACACTACATTGGTCATGGACATGCAATCAACGAAGTGAAGTTCCATCCAAAAGATCCGAATCTGTTACTCTCCGCTAGTAAAGACCATGCTCTAAGGCTGTGGAACATACTGACTGATGTTTGTATAGCAATATTTGGTGGGGTCGAGGGACATAGAGATGAGGTGCTAAGTGCTGATTTTGATTTGTTAGGTGAGTGTAATGCAGTGCTTTTCTGTTTTTTTGTGTTGGCCTTGATCTTGAATATACACCATACAAAATTGTACATTCCGTGACTAAGAACAGTAGTAGTATAACACATATATACATCATGACGGTAGTTCTTGTCAGTGTCTATCGTTGAGTGTGCTGTTTCTTGCACTCTAATTAATACCTTTAATATATTGTCATTTGTATCTTTGGAAAATTACATAAAATATTTACCTTTATACGAGTATTATGCTATATCTTATTTTAATTTGCATAAGAAAATTAATGATGATGATTATGTACTTCAAAATTAAACTGTCAAGGACCATTTCATATTACCCAAAATGGCGCTTTATAAAAATATAGACACAAAATTCATTCACTGAGTTAATAATTATTAACTTAGTGAATGAATTTTGTGTCTGTATTTTTATAAAGCACCATTTTGGTTATTAACAATACATAATTTAGTTAATATAAACATATATTAATAAATATAAACATTATATATTAGTTAATTAATGACCACCTAAAAATGCACCTTATTATACCTAGGTGAGAGAATAATGTCGTGTGGCATGGACCACTCTTTGAAGCTGTGGCGGCTGGACAAGCCATCCATGCATGAAGCCATCAAGCAGAGCTATGCGTTCAACCCGCATCGGGCTTTGCGCCCCTTCAACTCGCTCAAGGAACACTTCCCCGACTTCTCCACCAGGGACATTCATAGGAACTACGTGGACTGTGTGCGCTGGATGGGAGATCTCATTTTGTCTAAGGTAAATATAGCGTTTCGTAAATGTGTTTTTATTACGAAAATGTACATTTTGTCTAAGGTAATACAGTCTACGCCTTGCGGCAAAGTCCCGCCCGAAACCAACCTATAACTACACATACCGGAACGGACAACTTTTCTGTGAAGCTTGTGGTCGTAATTTCAAGACTTAATTTGGATTTACGAGCCACGTCAGAGCTCACAACCGGCGTTGATGGAGTCGCCGTCATCGGACACGATGTGGATCATCATCATCAATACAGTCTGCCTAGTACAGTGTATTTGGACATGTTATGGGGATGGATGATAGTAGATTGAGAAAAGGAATGTGGAAGGGCGGTTACGTAGGGGCCGGCCCAATTAGGCTTATGACAGTCAGATAGACGCCATATTGAATAAGGGTTAAGTTACAAGTCCCTATAACTGCTGAGTGTCGATAAAGCGAAAGCGGTTAGTCAGGATCGGGACAGATGGGGATCCGTGATCTCTGCCTACTCCTCTACAGGGAATCAGGCGTGATGTGTATGTATGAGGGTCAATCGTCCCATACGAATGTGTATGTACAGTCAGCGCTAAAAGTGCAGTCCCAGTAACTTTTTTTAAGGTTTAAGTTTAAAAGAACAAAAGAAAATATTTTTCATTTTAAAACTGGCGCCACTATGCATTGTCATGGCCACTATACGTTCGCGTGCTTCGAAATGAAAAATATTGGCTTTTGTTCTCATAAACGTAAACCTTATAAAAAGTTACTGGGACTGCACTTTTAGCGCTGTATGTACCTATTGAAAACGGTAACGGTAGAATTGTAATATTAGATTAGAGACAACCAGTGTCAGACATATGGTTCAACCTTATAAAAAGTTACTGATGCTGCACTTTTAGCGTGTACAGTGTTATATTAAAACCTACTTTTTCTAGTCATGTGAGAACGCAATAATTTGCTGGAAGCCGGGCAAGCTCGAGGAGTCGGAGATCAGGCCGGGGGACAACACGGTCACCATGATCCACCGCTTCGACTACAAGGAGTGCGAGATCTGGTTCATACGCTTCGCCGTGGACTTCAGCCAAAGAGTGAGTTTATCACTACATATGTTCAGGGACTTAACAGGGGCCTTACTCCACTAATCCATTGTAGGCGTATACAGGCCTCCGAAGGGTAGACAGGTTTCCTCACGATGTTTTCCCTTACCGTTAGCGAACATTTTCATATTTCACACCTTAGTGCATACAAGAACCGGGATTCGAACTAAGGACCTCTAATAAAAAACCTACAATCGCTATACTAAAAAGATAATCGCCTAAAAAATATCTAATGAAAACCCCTACTCCCTTAATCGCAAACATCACTACATAGTATAAAACAAGTCGCTTTCTTTGTCCCTATGTCCCTTTGTATGCTTAAATCTTTGAAACTACGCAACGGATTTTGATGCGGTTTTTTTTAATAGATACAGTGATTCAAGAGGAAGGTTTATATGTATAATAACGTCCATTAAATAGTGGAGTAGGCTATATATTTTTTAGCCGTGCAAAGCCGGAGCGGGTCATTAGTAAATAATATAACTAACAATTTTCCTTACATTTCAGCTGATAGCACTGGGCAACCAGTGTGGCAAAATAATGGTGTGGGAACTAGCGAGTGTGCCCGGCGGCTCTCGCATGTCCCACCTCATACACCCGCGCTGCGTCGCCGCTGTCAGACAAGTAAGCTCTACATACACACATAGTTTCGTCCCTCATTCCCTTTCGGGGTGGACGGAAACTGAGTTACAATATCTCGAGGGCACTTTTAGCAAAACTATCTGGGTTTTCAAGCCTTTGGTTTGATAGAGTAATGTTGACTGGTTGCTAGTCAATCGCCCTGTAGATTTGTGGTCTGCCTTGGTCGCCTCTTAAGAACTGAATGAAAGGCAGTTAATTAGCATTGTTTGTAAGTCCCAGCTAGCACAGGACAATATCTACATAGAAGTGAAAAGTGTTAAAAGGAGGCAGTCAATCTGTATAACACCCAAGGGGCTTGCAATAAAATTTAGTACCATTTGGTTTACTTGAAGGATTCATAAGATAGAGACAAAAATGGCATATACATACTTACATGTGGATTGTAAGCTAGGGTTATTTGGTTATTTGCTTAATTACATGTTCATTTTAATCCAAATAATTCTGTTTAGGATCACAGTTTTGATATTTAAATTAAATCTTGAACAACAACGAAAATAATATATAATGATATGAAATTACTTAATTAACCTTCTCATACATGCTCTTCTATCCTTCACGCTGCATTCACTTACCTTCATCCTAACTTAATCCTTTTTTTTCAGGTGACGTTTTCGCGTAAAGGCAAAGTACTGATCGCTTGTTGCGACGATGGTACCATTTGGAGGTGGGACAGAGTTCTTAACAGCACCAATTTAGCGTAGTTGTAGCACTCTTTAAACTTGGCTTTCGGTTCGAAAAAAATTAGGTTGATCGAAAACCCAACTATTGGATTATGGTCGTATGTAATATTTATTGGATTATTAAAAAGGATCTTTATTCTTTAAGGAAGAATAACATTTATATGCATGTACGCATATCTGTGTAGGATTTTTGAATTGCGAATCGATCTTGTTTAGTTTAGTTTGAATTAATTAAGGTCTCTAAATATACTAATGGATCATCATCATCATATCATTGCGTATACTAATGGATCTTTCAAATTAAGTATTAGTCAAATCAAATCAAATCAAATCAAATTTTATTTGCAAACACACGTATTCACTGTTGTTACAAAATGGTATAAGGTACAGTGTGTTCGACCGTATCAGGCATGCAAATTAACATAATTTTGTTGAATGCTTTTCACCTAATTGACAATAAACATGCAATACATATTATTAAATTGATTATGGAATTATAGTAAAGTCAAAAATTACATGTCTAGGTTAGGATATATTTATTAATAATTGTCATATAACATGCATTAGTCAAGCTACTTGTGAGTTATATTTGTATATTTACAGATACCTAATGGTCCGGTTTCAATTTAATATACCTTAATTTATGTAACTAAGTTATCTGTAAATATTTAAATTCATGCTATATAAAATCTAACACCTTAAATATAGTTGGAGCTTTCATTTCAGAGACCTTATATATATATCTAATTTCCGACCAATATCCAAATACAATTTTCCAGTAATATTACGTTCCACTGGCTTAGTGTCATCATAATGCCGTAAATAAAGTCCTAAGTCACTTTATATCCAATATAAACTTATTTACAGTATTATGGCGAGGTTACTTCGTCTAATTTTGATATTTCACCATCCAATATTGTAATTTATTTGATGTGTAAAGAATATGTTGAAAAATGTCTAATTAGGCTTTATATTTATGTCATCGTGACATTTCTGAGACCTTAAATATATCTAATTTCCGATCAATATCCAAATACAATTTTCCAGTAATATTGCGTTGCACTGGCTTAGTGTCATCATAATGCCGTAAATAAAGTCCAATGTCACTCTATACCCAATATAAACTTATTTACAGTATTATGGCGAGGTTACTTCGTCTAGTTTAGATATTTCACCATTCAATATTGTAATTTATTAGATGTGTAAAGAATATGTTGAAAAATGTCTAATTAGGCTGTATATTTATGTCACCGTGACATTTCTACGTGGATCCAATGAATGTTTCCTTGATAATTTATACAACTGATATTTTAGGCATAATGATTTAATTTTTGTATTGGTTTCAGTTAAAATTGATAAGACTTATGTTTCTATCGTGGTCAATAATTAAAGAGGGGAAAATCGTAGGAATGAAATAATTTTATCAATTACACAATTGTATCTAAGTAATTGATGTATTGAGGTATATCTATGTACGAGTATGTAGTCAGGTTTACCTTTACATCTAGTATGTTATATGCTAGCCAGTAGTTTTTTAACATTGAATTCAAAGGATAATTTCTATAATGTAATAAACCCAATAGATATTAATTTGTACTGTGTCAAACAAAATTGAGACTGTGTTAGTAAAATTTTCTAATAACTAGCCTGCAATTTGGCTTTTAATTTAATTTCGAATAACTGCCATTTTGTGACTATAATTGAAGTAAAGACTTTAGTCCTAATTTTAAGTTGTGTGATTATGAATTGATTTTGAGACTGTTTAGTCAAATACACACTTTTTGAGTAATTATGTTGTTTTATTCTTTGGTTAGCAACCTTATTACGTTCCCTGCCAGTCTGAATAGAATAAAATAAATTCCTGACAAATTGCTAAACCAAGAATTTTAATTCATCCCTTATTTCTTAGTCTGTAGATTGGGTTTGATTTCCTTCATTATGAGTAAGTTCTCACGCTGAAAATCACATAGCACAAAGACGCCCCACTCACATATTCACGTTTAGTTGGTATAGTTTCTATTGATCGTCATCTTAAACAATCCTGAGAAATCACTGTAGACTCATTCATATCTATAAAAACTTCTTGCAGAATCTTCTATGAAAAATAGGTACGTGAATAACAACAACATTTTAATTAAAACACCTTTATTATACCATACATTTTACTAAATGGACCTACTTTATTAGAGATTCGATTGACAATTTTGACTAGATTCCACAAATTTTACTAAAACTGACAGTCGTGATGTACTGGTTCGTTCGCCATTATATGTACCATGCTTTTTACTAACCGTTATCAGTGAGTTAAGAAGATTAAGGTCATTCACGCCTATATTTATAAGAATAGGCACTTGAAGAAAAAATAATGTTTGTACACAATAGGCGTATTTTGTATCATTGAAGTATTTTGCAACCATTCATAATACACCGATTTGGAAGTGGTGAAAATATATATTTATACCTAGCACAACACCGATAGAATAACGACTTCAAACATTCAAATTTAGCAAATTAGGTCCTTTCATTAATAATAAAACAATTTTTTCAAGAGTAAGAATGATGTTGACATTTTATATTTGTAAAAATCAAATATTTTCTAAAAAACATAATAAAATGTTTAAAATGTCTGTTATTTTACATTGGTATTCTGTAAATATTTCAACCTCTAACCCATTTACTACACACCTGACCAGAATAATATCTAAACCATAGTATTCTGACATCTGTGGCTAAAGTACAGAAAAACTATTACTTAGATACCTAATCATACATTTCAATTATCTAAATTCATAGGACAGTTTCAGTAGAGTGAACACATTACTACATCTTGGTACAATATCATCTATTAACCCTACACGTTTTCGTAACACCAATACCTTTTCAATCTAAGTGCTAACTCTATAGTCTGTGCCCACTAATCAACAACCTTCCCACGAAGTTCATTAAGCTTAAGTAAGACAAACTTCAAGTAAGTCAACACAAGTATAAACTTCACGACTGTTCCCATTTGGAGTAAACAAGGGGTTTTGGAAACCAAATTCGAGATTTGTAAGTACATATATCATGTGTATATACTCTTCTTGAGTGAATTCTCATACATTTTAATTCTTACCATACTGAATGACATTCAAGGAATGAATTAAAACTAGGTAAAAAAAGAATCACCTAAGGTGTACATGAATATAATTGCGTTTCTGCTCTGCATATTGTTAGTAGTTAATCGTTGTCATTGGGTTCCCATAGTTCAAAACGCGTTTTCTTGCACTTTAAGATGTATAATGTTTTATTGTCTTAATCTGAGCTAAAGTAACGTACGTATGAATTAATAATGAAATTTTAAGGTGCCGTCAGAAACGTTTCATAAATATAGTTTTTAATAGTTGGATTTATATTTAGAATTTATAATCAGATTTTTTAAGTAATGAGTATACACGGTGTCTATATGTATATAAATATTTAAAATCTTGATATTCTAATTAAACAAACAACAGTATCTATTCATTCGAAGATTCAACAGAGAACATCCTAAACTATGCCATTATAACACCAAATACTATGCCTATAACACAGAATATGTTTGCCTTAAGACTTTGTACACCTTTTCCGGGATAAAGGCAGTGAATTTTCATATATTTTGAAATATTTAGAAATCATAAATATTTTAAGGTTAAGGGCAGGTTTACACAACATTCTTTTGACTAGAGTAATAAGAGATCTTTAAGATTTTGATTGCTGACTAGATACTTACAAATCAGAATGCATATCACTTAATAAACATAGTAAACGTAAACATCTATGACCATAATACATCCATACAACTTATATACATAAAACAAACGCGTTACTGACCATTAACACTTACGGAGTAGTCAGAAGTTCAGGATTCCGTCTCCGCAATCGTGGAGGTGGTAATTCTATGGATGGTATTGTACCCACGTGTTGACCAGATAGTCAGTACTCAATGTGACAGTTTGTAAAATTACAATGTAAAGTACATACTATTAAATGTTGGGGGAACAGGTAGGTTTCCTCACGATATTTTTCCTCACCATAGTATTCGATGCATTCGCAAATGTATTTTTGTTATTGTACCTATTCATATTTTGATTTATAACTTAAAATTAATAACATTAAATAGCTCTATATATGATGTTTTTAAATACATTATTTATACAATGTGATTGAAATTGTTAACTATAAATTTTAACAACGGTATCATGATGATGTAGGTAAAATTTAACGTATAGACATAATTTGATTACAATTTTTTTTAAAAGTTTATTCGTACTTACAATTATACTAGATTGAACAATCACAATTCACTTAAACGAAATAAAAATCAGGTACTCACGTATATTTAAAACAATAATAGGGTAACAATACGACATAATTAACATAGTACACTAACATATGGACCTACAGTATAAAGTAATCATTAAAAACAAAATAATGTTATCTGTTAGCTGCCTTATATTTTCGGGTGACATTACAATTGTCAAAGTGACATTACTCCTACTCCCACTAAAATTATAAACTAAAACTAGTGACTTAAAAACGTAAATGGACAACCGAACACAACATTCTTTGGTTACTTACGAATCTCTTGAAATTGAAACTTTCTTTCTCTTAACAAAAGCCTCACGACCGTCAACCCTTCCAGAGTAGTCATTATCTCGGGGGATCCAAAAGAAAGTCAAGTTATCCTATAGTTGTGGAGTTTCTTCAACAGGCGGTCACCGTACGCGACCCGACGGGGATCGAAGGTGGGACCTTATGTACCCCGTTCTATAGTCCATGGGATCGCGGTTACGCCCCGAGCCATTGACGCCGCGGTTACGGCGGCTCCATCTAAAGGAAACACGATGTAATATTTATATCAATACACGATGTAATATACAAAATAAAGGTAATCAGATATCTTTATAAATTTATCGTGATATGACCCGGTCTCACATAGAAATTAAAATGATATATCAATACAGTTATAAATAAAATAATAAACATATAAAGACTTCAAAATAATTTCTTCATGCATTCGATTCTAATATCGTGTTATGTCCATATACACTCGCTATATCTAATATCGCTTCCTATCCCATTGTAAATTCAACGGAATAAGCAACTATTAAAGAATGAAAATATGTTTTATCATCAAAAAATCGATAAATTTTTCATATTAAATAAAATTATAGAATATATTCAGCAATGTCATTAATATTAATAAACTAACTAAAGCTATATGTAATAAAATATGTACTTATTTAATAAGATCCGGTACTAGTCTGGGCTGTAAAGACTAGTTTCTTTCAAGCATGTCGTAGAAGGCGACTAAGGGACTGAGGGACAAAGAAATCTATTGGGCGATGAGTTAGTAGTCTGCTACAGATGTGTTATATGTCACAACCACAATAATTTAGTTAAAAGAGACCGAAGTGATATAATATTCCCAAGGTTCAAAGACAAAAAAGGTTCGTGTGTTCACACTGCCCGGAGGTAGTAATTATATGGCAACCTCGAACCCACGTGTTGACCAGATAGTCAGTACTCAATGTTACGCGTAGTAAGTATCGCCATTTAAAAGCACTGACCATTTAATTCGGATAACAGGCAGGTTCACGATGTTTTCCCTTGAATGTCCCAAACATGTTTGTATGAACATACTTTAACTACCAAACTAGATGCCTTCCTTACCTAAGCAACCTCATGATATAATTGGGCCAGTTATCCGGAAACATGACCAGGAAGAATCCCACGGCGATCAGGATCATACCAGCTAGCTTCATACCCTCAAACTCTATATTGTAGAACAGCACGTCCAGAGCTAAAAAGATACATTCCACTATCAGACACAAGTCCACTAAATAAATGCTTTTTGCTAAATTGTAGTTCACAATCACTTCATTATCACACACACAGTAACTGTGTTAAGTTGACACTGGAAAAGCGAAGAGGAATATCAGCGTTGGCAGTGTGAATTTCACACAATCTACATTAGCTGAGACAAATCCTATTCACACTTGCGCGGGGTTGCCATGTGCGTTTGGTTCCTTAAATGTAGATTATTATATATTAATTCTTTTCTCTATTTCTGTCTATTTGTGTTACTGCATCTAGTGTGAATTAAAGGAATTTAATTTTATTTTTTTTATTTAAGAGATATATATTAGATTTGACACTTTAGCTGTCATAAAATGGTGAAATTTAACACTTGCTAATTCACTAACAAGTTCACATTAACTTGTGATATTGAACTACGATTGTGGTCAACGCATTTAGAAAGGTTGGGCCCCTGCTTATTGCAGTGCACTGTTAGACATAGATCATTTCAATGTACGGTATAAAACACGATCACACTTCTATAGCTCAGGTGAGCTCTATATCACTGGAACGACTATAGTTTGCTAATATTGATGTTAGTTTGACCTTCTTTAAGAAAAGGGTATTACGTGTATCTGTTATAACCAGTATTGTACAAACCATAATCACTCCCTATGTCCCTTTGTATGCTTAAATCTTTGAAACTACGCAACGGATTTTGATGAGCTTTTTTTTAATAGATAGAGTGATTTGAGAGGAAGGTTTATATGTATAATAACATCCATTAAATAGTGAGTAGGCTATATATTTTACACCCGTGCGAAGCCGGAGCGGGTCGCTAGTAATTATATGAATTGTTCAATCTTTGAAATGAATAGTAATAATAATATAGGTTCTAAAATCCCTTCATTCAACTAGTTGCCGTTTTTTCTAGATGTAAATAGAACTTATTGGGCGATAGACTAGCAACCTGTCACCAATGTTCCGTTATGACAACCCCAATATTTATGCTAAACGTGAGCTAGGAGATGTTATATCCGAGATTCTGTCCACCCCGAAAGGGATTAAAGGACGTGAATGTATATGTATACATTTACCTGCCGAGAGTGGTATCGCCGTCACTAGAGCGAGGTTAACGAAAATGTTGTACGTCACAAGATGAGCGAATTGGTATAGCGCGTGGAATACTGAAAAAAGTACAATGAAATTACAACCCTAATATTAATTATTAACAACTAACGGGACTTATCGCGTGAGTTTCTATATAATAAATGCCGTAATGCAGTCTGCCCGTGACCATGGCTACTGAAACGTAGGGTTAATAATAAAGGTAACTTTATTATATAAAAACTTACGCGATAAGTCCCGTTAGTTATTAATCATGAGTATAAATCGCGAATCTCTTAAAACCTAATATTCATGCTCAAAAGTGACTAAGGCGATATGTCTCCGAGGTTTTGTCCACCCCGAAAAAGATTAAAGGGTGTGAATATATGTTTATTGAATATATGTAATTGTTTCAACAGTCTACACAACAGTCCATTAATTCTTAACCTCTCCTACAACCTCATACATATACCTACTCTATCCATCTATATATAAAAAAGACAAACGCGTTCAAGACCATTAATTAACCCTTGTGGGGTAGTCAGAGGTTCAGGTGTCCATCTCCACAATTGCGAAGGTAGTAATTCTATGGCCACATCGAACCCACGTGTTGACTAGATAGTACTCAATGTGACAGGTGGTAAGTCATGTAGCCATTTACAAGCACTAACTATTACCTGTTCGGGGAACAGGTAGGTTTCTTTACTATGTTTTCTCTCAACGCAATATTCGATGCATTACGTAAATGTACTTTTATTACGAAAATGTACTTGTTCAAGCGGGATTTGAACCCTGCACCCACTGATACAGAGTCAAGCCCTAAACAACTGAGTTACGTGGAATTACTACCTAAATACATACATACATACACATAACGCCTGATTCCCTGTAGAGGGGTAGGCAGAGATCACGGATCCCCATTTGTCCCGATCCTGACAGAACACTTTCGGTCCATTGACATTCTTACATCTTCTCATACACTCTCGGCGGTTATAGGTACACCTAACGTCACCTTTTTTCAATATAGCGTCTATCTGACTGTTATATGTCTTATTAGGCCGGCCCCTACGTAACCGCCACTTCACTCATATATTATTCCTTTATAAATAACACCTATAGTATATTCGCATTAAGAAAATAGTGACGTCATCATGTTCCCATGATTTAACCAATGACATTTCATAACCCATAAGGGTTGTCTGTTATTGGTCAATGTGACTTGTTTTCTCATTAACTAACGTCTCATTGGCCAGTTTAACCTCTTAATATCATGACGTCACTATTTACTTAACGCGAACATACTATAAATACCTTGAACACTTACTTAGAAACGCGACGCTAGCAGCCAGAAGAGGTAGCCAGGGCATCTGGTTAGACGGAACAGATTCTGAGCCACTAAGGTGAAGCGCGAGACATATAGGCCATAGGAGGCACGCGTTCACAGCACCCAGCAAAGACAGGAACAGGGCTTTCTGACCCGTACTCACTTCGCCCATCACTTTCCTGGACAGTACCTGGGGGATACGGTCGTAATAATACATAGTATAAAACAAAGTCGCTTTCTCTGTCCCTATGTCCCTTTGTATGCTTAAGTCTTTGAAACTACACAACGGATTTGATGCGGTTTTTTTAGTAGATAGAGTGGTTCAAGAGGAAGGTTTATATGTATAACAACATCCATTAAATAGCCAGAAGTGCGAAGCCAGAGCGGGTCGCTAGTGATGTATAAATGTGTAATACACATAAAGTGTATACACACACATATATATTATACATATTCACACCGCTACGTCCCTAATAGAATATGCAGAGACTATCGATAGCCAGCTGGAACACTGATGACTGAAGAAAAGAAATTAAAGAAAAGAAAGAAAAGAAATTTATTATATAAAAACCTACGCAATAAGTTCCGTTAGTTATTAATCATGTATAAAACAATCTAATATATAAATAATATAAAACAAAAGTTTTATTCTATAAAAAAGGGCGTGAATGTATTAGTATATAATGTTACCTTGAATATCCCAAAGCCAGCCGCGGCGGATGCAGCTAACACTACTCCGCCGAGAGTAGAGTTACCCGTTATGCCGTCCATATAGGCTAGCAGAGCGATACCTGTGTCGCACATTATTGTTGCCACTATCTGTAAACAAAAGTTACAATTTACATTACGTACATAAATACTATGTATGGACACAACCTCCTTTGTATATCCGCATAACATGTCCAAAACATCGAAGTATGCCTTAGTTCAATCTCAGTTTACATCTTCTTTCAAATCAAATTCAAATAAGAATGTTAAGTGACATTGTATGATGGAAAATGTAAATATATAGGTAATAATTAATGTGACAGGGAGAAGTGGCGTCATTTGGGGGAGGCCTATGTCCAACAGTGGATGCATACAGGCTGATGATGATGAATATTATACATACATTAAACATATAACCTACCCTGAGACCAACAAACTGCTCATGCAATATCACCCAAGACAGGAGATATATGCAGGACACATTAGTAGCGAACAGAGCCACTACGTCCGTTGCCAGCAATATCTTCAGAGAATAAGCATACATGTAGAACGTCACCACCCATAGGAGACAGAATAGGCTGCAGCGACTCAGGAAACGAGCTGTAAGAGAATGTGTATCTTAGTTGGAATTTATTATAAGCAATAAGAATATAGGAATGCTAGGCTTTTTCCACTTGCAAGTCTGCGCCGCATAATGAATGCTGACTAGCTGCCGTTCTTTTCAGCATGTCGTAAGCGGCTGCCAATCTGTTACCATTATAACAGTTGGCATCACAGTTACCAAGAGGATCTTTTTATGTTTCCAAGGTTCTGTCCACCCCAAAAGTAATTAAGGGATGTGAATGTACATGTATGTAATCTTAACACAAGTCTTAGTTCAGTTGGTGTAATAGTGTCATACAATGTTAATATAATAATAATGTTAAGGCATATATAAAAAGCAAAAGTTATTTTGCCCTTGAGGTTGTCTAAGCTAGTTTTTGCTGAAATATCCACTAAAAGCCTAAGTTCATACAGATATCTAGTATTCAATGTAACAGGATGTTACAACATTTTCATATATAAGGTTGATAGATGTAGAGTTTTGAATAAAAAGTAAACTAATTGAATCAACTGAATAATAATTTTTTTTGAAAAACTTATTCCATATAGATTATTAGTAAATAACTTACCAAAAGTAAATCCTTTCTCTCTAAAGTCTCTGAACGCATCAGAAACTATGTCAGAGGCCGACTTACATTTGTTTGTAACCAACTTTGTTGTTACGTACAAGGGGTAGAACAACACCAACCAATTTGTTGTGAACCATGCCGTGAAGAAGGGTGCGTTATAGGATTGCTGTAAGATAATAATGTTTATAATACATTTGTTTAATTAGTGACAGATTTGTGATGCTTGGTATAGAGTAGAAGTGACTGTATTCCAAGGATGTCATATGAAATGATAAGGGATTTCCTTAGGTGTTTTTGTTGATAGGCATTGTCACCTATTTATAAATTATAAATATAGATTATAATATTTTTCATCCCTGAAATCAATAAAAGGATAAATATAAAAAAGATTTATGTAACATATTTCTTATGAAAATATCAAATAAAATCAATGGGTCTGAAAATAGCAATTCCTCTTTACTAAACAAAGCAGGTAGGTACATTTTATACTTGATACAATAAGCTCACAGACATAAGAGTAATATACTGTGAGGTCATTCCATTAATAGATATTTAAAATCCAACTTACATGCGAAGGCACCTTAGACGTTGTGTTACTAAGTACAATGTCAGTGATGTCAGTGCTGCTAGGGTCTTCAGTATTCAACGGGTAACTCTTCAAGTATATGTACTTGAGACAGTGAGTGGCCAGCACAAATGAAACAGTAAGTACAGCTGTCACACAAATGCCTATGTAGATCTGGAATATAACAATAAACATTATCCTTCTGTCAGTAGTCAGTCAGAGGTTTGTGTGCTTACACATGTAACCCCGTTTCCTTGTAGAATGAAAACTCAGCGATGTAAGCACAGATCTCTTGTCTCAAGCCTGACCAAACCACTTTAAACCACCACCAAAACCACCTTACTTGTCTTTGCTAACCAAACTCTAACCATATCTTTGGTAGAATAAACCATGAAAAATAACTTTATTTTAACCTGAAAGTTAAGGACACACTTACACTTGAACACATACCTTTCTAGCTGTCTTAGTGCAGAAGGCTCTCGGGCAGCCTCTGTCAGTCTGTCGCTCGTCATCCTGACTGCTTGCTGCAGATTCGCTGTGAGTTTGCTGCAGAGATGTCTGGGTAGTCAACGGCGGGGCTGATGACACAGATGTCTGAGGAGTCAGAGGAGCTCTCGGGCTCAAAGGTGTAGGAGGGCCATTGGCTCTGTCTACGTCGCTTATACCTCGCTCACAATCAGCTTCCTCACTGGTAATAATTACGGAAGGGGCGCGAACGCGTTTTGGATGGAATATAGTTGGAACATCGCCGTCTCTAGCCATTTTTAATCAGTAGGTAACACACATCTTAAACAAATCTGAAAGTTTTAAATGAATTAGGTATAGTGATCATCACAAGAAATCGTTAAGACTTAGGTACAAATTATAAATGCATGCACCGACCTAATTTTAATCTTGTATGTAGGAAATCCTTTAATTAAACAAAATAAATAGACAATAACTAATGTTAGTATATATTTAAGTCAGAAAATTATTTTAATTCACTTTAGACTTTAACTCGATTAGCACAAACCAAAGAAAACCATAGCAAATAATTTTATCAACATTCTTGCGACCTTTGCTAAAGCACTTTTCGCAGGAGTGAACAATATATTTTATAAAGTATACCACACACAATAAACATAATTTGGTTTTCTACACTGACTGTTAAATAAATGCATAATTTATAATGATTGATTATTTGATGGAGTTTTTACCTACTGGGAACAGAACGGACATTGCTAATGATATAAACCTAATTAAATGGAATTTGTTTTCTTAAAAGTAGAATATCTAAGAACATTACATGACAGTAATGAAGTTAGATAGAGTACCCGCCACATACGGTGGCAGTAGCCAAACTTGGAACTAAATTTGACGTTTCCGCCATTGCGTGTTATTTTGTATGAAAAGTAAATTTAGTATTACCAGCGTTGTGTTTTTTGCCCACTCTTTGTAATTTTTATGTTTGTTAAGGGTGATTATAATAAATTGATTTCCGGAGTTTCTTGTTAGTTCTTCTCCAAGCTAGGGTCTCCGCTGATCTAACCTCGGTAAAAAATATGTAAAGACAATGCTCAGTGCCATGTTTGAAATAATAGTTTTAAGAGATTCGCGATTTATACTCATGATATAAGATATAAGGGTGTGTATAAGATTGATTGCAGCTGTGGGAAATCCTATGTCGAACAGACTAAACGGTCTATTGCGGACAGAGTGAAGGAACACATAATATATGTAATATATAATAAGAAGGATAAGTCCCGTTAATTATTAATCATGTTTGAAATAGTATAATAAACATATTTTGACTTTGATATATTAATTTGTTTTATTTGAGTTTATAGCTCTGCAACCAAAGATCGTTACAAATGAAACCTATAATGTTTCGAGCCGTTTGGCACAGTGAGTGCTAGTTTTGGCGTGTTTACTGGTAACACTGAATTACGCGACTGTGGCGACGCCTCCAACTGCCACCGTATGTGGCGCGATCTCTAACAATGGATACATTTTCTGATAAAAAAAATATTCACAGATTATAAACAAGATTGAACATCATTCATATGAAGTTTGAACATTGACTCACTCACTGCGTCTAAAGAGCATTATAGACGTTAAAATTATTAATGCTGCACATAAAAAATAAGCGATGCATTCAGAGATGACATTAGATATACCTTTGTATTCTAGAAAGTAATATCGTAAATACAAGATGAAACACTTACCATATTATACGTATAGAATTTATCCGTAGTGATCATAATAAAAGTTAACCTTTTATTTAACATTTAACACATCGCTGCTTTAAAACTAAACTGAAGAAACTCGAAAAACATTTTATATCAAAAAGATTAAATTATAAGTACATAAAACATATTAAGTTAATAAAAAGATAAAAAATGTATTTATATTTAATCATTTTTTTAAATTATATGCAATTTAATGTCAAAAATGTATCAACTATATTATAAAACAACGTTTTTTGCAAAATAGTGTTTTTTGAGTTTCTTCAGTTTAGTTTTAAAGCAGCGACATAATATTATGTGACATCCATGTGTAGAGTATTTTATTTAATTTATTCAATGTTTTTAAATATGAAATTGGGAGACCCATGCATTTAAATATTAGAAAGAATGAAAATAACATTCTATACACTATATAATATTACAAAAACACAAACAAGGAAAAAATAAATATAATGAAAACCGTTGATGCAGTGAAAAGGTGCTGCCTTGGTATACGATGCTGCTAGGCTGCATCACTGCTCCTCCGGCAGCAGCCGATATTAAATAATATAACATATAATATTATACATAAATATAATATTTTAGTTTTTCATTACAAAGATAACTCTTCAAAACTATTCGGACAAAACATTATGATCCTTTTATTAATATCCATAATTTAAGTGAGATAATAAAAACAAATTGACAAAATAGAGTACAGTTTTATTATTATATGTATTTGAATATGATAAATTCATATTAAACACAGGAAAACTTTGTTTCAACTACAAACGACAGTCATCTTTGGACAGGTTTTGTAACATAATAACTAAATCTTTAAACTTTAGATGTAAATACAATTTACATCAGAACCGTTCTTCAACATTTCTTATGCATTATTATTATAATTTTTTCGATTTAGTTGATACTCTTCTTTTTATTTCCAGCGTGAATGTCTAGTATACTTTATTAATTTTTCGTTTGCAAGGCTTATATTTTTTTCCTCAGCTTTAAGTTTATTAATATCACTCTTGCTGATATAACAATAAAGATTATATTACTATACAACAATTTATTTTTATTTTGTTTTTTTTTCCACTTAGTTGAAAATATTTCCAAGTAGATGGCGCTGAACTTCGTTCGTTCACAATATTCTATGCATAGAGAGAGATAATTGCTGGTTACCCTACTTGAAGCATCCGGGAACCTCGCTAATACTAGTAGACATGGCGGGTATCAACCTGGCTAAATGACGAAATAAAATTTGTTTGCTAATTAAGAACGTATTATCTTCATAGAAAAGTGTTGTTATTCAAAGACTAGTTAAGGTGAATTGGATTAGGACAAAAATGCAGAATGTTGGACAATCTGAAAACCGAAATATCGATAAGGTGAATGTGCAACTTGATGTAGTTAAATCGTCAACTCCTCAGAGTTCAGCGTCCAGTCCGGCTAAATCTGAAACAGAAACATATTCAGGAGCCCCCCTTAAATATATGACGGACTCTTCTGAAAGCGAGGATGATTCAGTGTCTGAGGTAAAACGTGTTTTGTTTTTGCAAGCGGTGGCTATCGGAGAATGTGATTTTGTCTGCATCGCTCTGTGTTCACAACACACCATTGGCTTTTGGGAAATGCTATATTTCAATCATTATTCACCAATTTAAGGTGATTTCGTATTATTTTGTAGTCTAGATAGTACTTATAACTTATATTGATGAGAGTCTTTCATTGCATTTAGTGGTTAGTGCTTGCCAAATATTCCGTAAAACGTCAAAGTCTACTTACGAACTTTGCGTCTTGTACTGTTGATGCATAAAATTACTATTGAACACTTACTTAGCTTCTATTAATTGGTTCTTTCGACAGTTCTATGCTATAATCAATACAGAGGAAACTACTACATGTGCTAATCTCTTTCACTGAAAGCACTCCTTTACTTTTATTACATATCTTAGCCTGCTTGGTGATCATATTAGTAGTCCATACATTGTTAATGTTGATTGTCTCAATAAAAATACCCTATTTATACAAATATAAATACTTATTAATATTTGTTAGTTAATTACAAGGACCATTAATTTTGCAATGTGATCTAAGATTGAAAAAAGGTTAAGCTCTTAAATTGTTCTTGTTGATGTTGTAGATACTGCTAGCGTGTCTTTGTCTAAGCAGGCCTGATCTTCTGGTAAGTGGAAGTGCATCTATAACCAGAGGGTGATAACGCATGGCTTTAAGCCGGCTTGCATCTAAAAAGTGTGTGCCACTGAATTATTTGCATTTTCCTACCTTCCTGTTGTTTTAATCATGTCGAATGGTCCTTGTGATTCTAACTAGATATGGTTATCAAGATCAGACTCTACTTAACCTCTAATATCTAATCCTGTGTAGTATGCGAGTGGAGTTTCAATTTCAAGCCAAAATATTGTACAGTTACACTATATTGACACATACCTCAACATTAACCTGATAAAAAGTACTAATTTCAATGTATTTCTGCTGAATAGGTATAAAATGCACTAAATTTTTTCGTATTTGCATTTCATTTTGTCATTGCTTTAAGCTTTCAGTAAATTACATTTGCCAAACTTTTTGTTCAATAATATAATCATTTTTTGGTTGATTCTAAATTAAACAAAGCTTATATTTTGCTATAAAATTTTTGTTACGGAGATTACTGTTACAAGAACTTTAATGAATATCCTTGGAAGGAACCAAATAGAATTAGAAACAAATACATAGATGGGTTCGAATAGTGTTTTTGACTAATGTCTCATAGTGATTTTGACCTTGTGTTTGTTGTACCTGAGTTAACATTCATTAAAGCAACAAAACAAGGTATAATTTCGAAACAAAGGAATTTAAAAGTTTGTGTTAAATCAGTTCCAATTCACTACATATTATCTACCTGATAAGTTCACACATAACCTAGAAGTTTTTTGTTTAGGTTATGTCAAATTCTATCTTGTTATGATTATCAATACAACTCTTAATATTATTATGGTTGTTTCTAGATATTATTTGATAGTTAACAAACATAAAAAACTCTCATGTATTTGATTGTTTAATAAATGAGCTAAATTGTGATATTGACTGTTTAAGTCATAGATTTGAAGTTCCAAAGTTGACATTTTTATAAAAGATGCATTCACTTACAATAATAATCATCAATGTTTTCAACATAACCATATGGTTCATTGCATACCCCTCTGCCACATAAGTAAAGATACCTTTATTGATTGTCACTTAATTGAATTGTAGTACCAAAGAATACCTAAACCAATTTTTGTCTTAATATTAGATTTCATTACACACTTAACTTAAATTGCTCATAATAACAATATTTGTTTATTTAGGAAAGTGATTGTTTTAGTGAAGTATTGAACTTGTGAGTGAAAACATCCTCTGAGTCATGCATTAATTCAATTGTGTAGGGAACCAAATCACAGTAGGAACGGAATTAAATTTGATTAATATACCTCATTAGATCAAGGCTCCTATTTTCCAAATAGAAACAAAAATGCTATAAAAATGTGATCAATAGAATCCATAATTATATTACCTGTTAAATTAACACTCAAGAGATTAATAATACAGAAGCGTACAACTCAATTAACTCAGTACAAAGGTTCACTTTGATAATTTGGATTCACTGTAATAGACATTATATTGAGAAGATTGACACTTGATGTAAGAGCGCCTTTAGTACTAGTTACTACCTGAATCCCAAAGTAAATGAACAGGTACGGATAACTAATGTTTCATGATTGGTACACAGATTATAATAAACAAAACAAAGTATTGTAATGAATATGAAATATTATAATTTCTATCTAAATGATATATTAGTTATTCATTTACAATTTAAGCTAATATATATTTTAAACAGTGCAATTCACTTATAACAATAATCCTATGCCATACTGTCTGGTATTTGATTACCAGTGTCTTCTCTTCATATTAGCAGCATTCTGTACATTACGCTGTAACATATCACTCAGATTTTCAAATGTATTTTGTGATTTTATATCCAAAGGTTATCCCCAATCTTTTTAGTTTATCCTAGTTTGTTAGAATAATGTGTAAAAAAGTAAAGATTATATTTTCAATAGGAAGCATCATTGCATACTATCTAGATTTTTACATGTGAAATGTGTAGGTACTTGAAATTTGATAAATATTGAACTGTTATTATTTATATATTATGAATCAGCATGGCTGCTATCTAAGAATTATTCATAAAATGTAAACAAAATCTTTATTCTAAATGTGACCTTCAATCAAATTGAACCTCAATTTTGTTCAGTTTTAGTAGTCATTCTCTAAACTGGTTTCATACAACAGCTGATTTCATTTTGCTTTTTAAAGTATGACTATAATATTCTGCGTAAAGATTATTTTTCCACCATTACCTTCTGGTGCATTGTTTCAAAGTTTCAAAGGTTTCTTTAGGTTGCAATATGTCGAAGAGCAACAACTTAAAAAAAGTTAATCATTACACTGATGTATTTTAGTTAGATTTAGTTCAGCTTTAGACAGACATTTTGAGGAGATATTATACCCATGGCTATGGAGATATTGTGCTCTTTAAACCAGGTTTTTCTATTGAAGAATGTTTGTCCATTGTTGGCTTAAACCTTTGCTTTATCAAGCATGTGGTCTGACAAATAAATGCACACTCACATGCATAATAAGTACATATAAATAAAAGGGTTTGAGTAGCAGAAACTGCCTGTATATAACATAGCCATTTATGTTAAAATTGTTTTATCATTGTTAAAACTGTAATTTTACCCATTTCAAAGATTAGCAACCTCACTGACTCATATGCCAATAGCCGGGTCCACACCAGATGATCCAACGCGCGAGGACGTGCCTATCAACCTAACATGATCCACTGTCTTGGATCATGGATCACAGGATTGCGGATCCAAGACGGATCGTTCGGTGTGGACCCGGCTAATAACTAACCTAAATGATGTTCTTTAAAGTTGTACTTGGTTTCGTTTGAATATTCTGTGATTGTAAGTGGTGACAGGTGCCTCATTAGTTACTGATTATCTGCTCAACATGTTTGTTTGATTCTGCCATAGCAAAAAACACCAAATTTTGCCATAGCAAATGCCAATATGGACACACAAACCTTGGACTAAACCACATAGAAGGCTATGATAGTAAGTGTATGTTAATTTTTGGTTTGTCTATGTATCTGATGGATGTTTTCTCGCTTATAGGCGGAAATGGAAGACGAAGCAAGTGCTGCAGATGCCTCCAAGTTCCTCTTGTCTCACGATGACCCTGAAAGAGTTGTTGACCCCGACATGCAAGCGAGGCTTGAAGCCCTTCTAGAAGCTGCTGGTAAGTTAATCACTACATAGTATAAAACAAAGTCGCTTTCTTTGTCCCTATGTCCCTTTGTATGCTTAAATCTTTGTAGCTACGCAACGGATTTAGATGCGGTTTTTTTTAATAGATAGAGTGATTCAAGAGAAAGTTTTATATGTATAATAACGTCCATTAAATAGTGGAGTAGGCTATATATTTTATACTCATGCGAAGCCGGAGGGGATCACTAGTAGTCTATATGATAGTAAAGTAATAAACATATACACATACAAAAATAAACAATAGTCAGCACCTTTACACAGCTTCAAGAAACATTACCTGGTGAAAAGGGGACTTGGATTAGCCGTACTACTACTTATATAAGTTAAAATTTCTTAGAAATATGGTGCCCACTCAAGCCGCTCATTAATTTAAAAGGGTTGAAGGTAATTCAATGTCTAGAACAAAGGCTCAGACAGAAAACAAGAGCAATGCTAAGTACTTATTTATTTTCCATATAGGCATAGGATTTGCTGTTGTCGTGTGCCCATTTTGGTTAACAGATCAATGGACTAATTAATGATGGTCTTTATCACTAATATTGTGAATGCATATCACCACACTTTCTACATTGTGGAGTTGATAGAAATACCATAAACACTGGATTATTTGGATTCTGTTTTGACATTGTAAATAATCTTCCTATGAATATAGTTTTAATTTCCAACCTTATTCGTTCATATAAACTGATATACCAAAACCAATAATGGATTACATAAGATATCTAACAGAATATAAAAAGGTTACTAACCCACACTGATGCACTTGAGTGCTTTGTTATCAATGATTTGCTCATAGATTGACTTTAAAGATAATTTTAGTGTGTTATTTTGAATGGGATGTTGTACGATTTGGTTAGTCACTAGGCAGCTGTTATAAATGCCTAAAATGTGACTGAATGCCTAGAATGTAATTGTAAGACCCAGTAGAGTGAAAAGGTGTACGGAGCAGTTAAAGGACTTAGGCTAGTAACTCTTAGGCTTATTTTATGTTAATTTTTGCTGACGCGTCATGAATTGTTCTTTCTAGTGAATTTTTATAGTTTGATTTGAATTATTTTATGTTTTGTGATGACAGGTGGAAAATGTTAGATACAAACATGCTAAGTTAGAACGTAAATATAATAAAACGTAACTTAATAGAACGTAAAGGGAATGTCAATCTCGAAAGAGATAAATAGACGTTAACGTGCGTACATAAATGTGTTTAATATATTTTAGGTGTTATTACATTGGCATTGTATTTCTTCTTGATGAAGGTTACAATATACCTTTGCCATGACGTGTCTTGAATAAGGAGTATGAAATAATTTTGTTCGTATCAAGTATAAGATCAGCACGATTCTTCCTTTCACTCTTGACGATTCAGATTGAGTTATATCAATTAATATTTGTTATCCGAGACAATGGTCGGTTCGTTGAACTGGCGAAAAATCACCTCAAATGGACGTATCCAATAAACAATAGAAGTGGCCGTTGTGATATTATTTGACGATTTGTTTTTTTATCAGTAAGCGTTTGTCTCTCTCAAAATTGTGTTTGTTTGCGTGGGATAGAAAAAGATGGATTGTTTATCTATTTTCTCTTATTCTTTTGTTTCTCAATCCTACTTAGAGACCATAGGGCTAAGCACCGCGACCTTCTAAGAATTTTGAGTGCTAGGCTTTGAATGACAAAGAATTTGAGCCAAATTTTGACAAATGGGAATTTTAATTTTATCCTTGTTTATGTCTAACAATGAATTTGGATTGAAGGATTATTCTTAGAAATATATTTTTGTATTATCATTAAAAAATCATTCAATTGCTCGAATTCCATAAGGTCAGTTTCGATTGAATTTTGTATTTTATTGAAGAGTAGATATGATCCAGAAAGGATCGGGTTTCTAGTAATATAAAGTATGCGTTGTGTATGCACATAAATAGAGTTAAAAAACGATATTTTATCTAGTTCGCTATGGGAAAATAGCACATAACCACGTAGAACGTAGATAAGCAAATATATCTACGCCAGATACGTTAGTACGTGCAACAACCTTTGGCTGAATTCTCAATGAACACGGAAAGATTAATCGTTTGGTAAAAGTTCCTGTTAATTTATTACGTATCGTGGTGAGGTGAAAATTATATACAAATTGAAATCATCAATCGCATCACAACAAATACCCTTTGTCCTCAAAATAAATTGAGTGCCAAAAAAAACAACACAAATTAGTTAAAAGGATAATAACAATTTTAAAATGAAAGGCATATTTAAATAATTCGGTATATTCAAATTATCTCATAATTGATTTAATGTTTACTTGTTAAGATACAACTTAATTGTCGCGATCTGATAGTTGTTAGCCCATCGCCCAAGAGATTCTTCATTGACCCATAGCATAATGGTCGACTTTGACGACAACCCGGAAAGAAAGGAACTAGTGGTCGTTACCACTAATCATAAATACTCATTGGAGTTAATATTAAGTTGGAGTCGTGCTAATAGAATCGATACACCCGCATATTGTTTGCACAAGTTTCACCGAATACTTTCCAATGACCTTCTTAAAAATCTTTGTTTAGCTTGTTAATATATTATATTCTCGTAAGGTAAGTATTTATACATGTCGCAATTAGTCTTCTCTCCCTTTGATTTAGATGCTTATTGGCGGTGATTTATTTTATGTGTTGTAGTAAATCTTAATAAACACAAAGTATTGTTTGTGTTTAGTTTTCCATACTAGATACATTAAGCATCACATAACTTGTTTATAACAAAGTATATTAAGATGCTATAAGGCTAAATAGGTCACAAAACTATATTGCATATGGTAAGAGTTCTATCTTCTATTAGTTGTTCTATCCGAGGTTCTTCTTACGCGTTTCTTTTATTTTTTCTCAAATTCCATAGCCATAAATGCTTTCACTATAATAAATGGCATACCGTGACTTGTAGTATTTTATAATCTCATTCCTTCGATTCACGACTTACGACTAAGTAGAGTTAGGCAGGCGCACTGACTTCATCGGTTAGTTTGACACTGTTATCAATTAATCGGGTTCTATGGAAGTGGTCGAAATATTTAAAATATTAGCTAACGATACTCTAAACGTGAAATGAATGTTCCCCGCGTACGAAAACGTTGCGTCGCGACCGCACTGTGCATGGTATCGGCGATAAGTGTTCCTCTGTTTAGAACGTCGTGTGGTCCAAGTTGAAAGAAAGCGGGGTGTATAAACGTTTACAATGACGACGGGCAATTTTTATACAAACTGAAGTGGAATAATAATGGAAAAATTATAAATTTGTACGGTAAATTTGTAAGTAAATTATATTATGAGTGTATATATAATATGTATACAGAATATGGATTCCCATACTGAATTCCGATATTGGCATACCACTTTCGTTTCACTGTGTAGTGTATATTGATGCAATTCAATGATAAAACGAATTTTTACTAGCTATTTATTATTTCTCCATTTAATATTTCTCCTATAAATTACAATTGGTATCCTAAAATCTACTATAATGATTGAACATGGTATCGCTCCGCCCTTGCCTTGGGCCATAACACATTAGAATGCGTACGTCACGCACAGTCCACGTCAGTACAGCTCGCTCTGTATTTAATAAACTCGGCACCAGGCCTACCATGTATAGTTGTTTCAAATAAACCGCGTGCAAGCTTCAATCGCCCTTGCTGTCTATCATAAAACGTAGTTTCGACGAGAGGATTATTGCCCAATGAAAAATGTGTTTATAGTTTTACACTAACCAATAATACAGCTCATTATGTGCAATAAGTTGTATTATATCGTTATTTTGAAATGGAAAATTATAAGCCTTGTCGCTATGCTGGTTAATTCTTTTTTAATATGAGTTAATGTTTGAGTCGTAATGTTTGCAGGGTTCAGAATTCAATAGAGATGCAAGGTTCAATAATTATTATTGTGCAAAAGGTATACGCATATACGATTGAATTTATACAAGTGTTTGCTCATTGTGACACCAAATGCGGATTAAATTATTCCTGTTTTTTTACAAATGGTATAGTTAAATACAGAAAAATACCTTTAACTGATTGAATGTAAACAAAATGTGCAACTCTAAATAAATTTACCGAGTCACCTCGTTGACTCTTTGTGTGTCATTTTAATTTAAATTCATAGATAGAGTGTGTACTGTGCGCAGTGTGTACCTACTTACTACTATTGTACGGAAATACGACTGTGAGCCTAATAGAGTAGACAGAGTCACTCAGTTCACCAAAATTCTACCTAATTATTTGGCAAAAGCAATTATTCAGTTGTTACTATTAAAGTCATTCATTTTCTTTCACCGTGTTAGTTCGCGGTTTGTCACTTAATTAAACAACCTTAGGGATTAATCCATAGCACTGTTATGGGTTCTTTTAACAAGCACTTTAACTTCACTTTTAGAAACGTCACTAATATAAAAGTATGTACTCTCAAAACTGAGATTTAAAAACATCTAAAAAGGTAAAAGCTTTGCTCCTTAGAAAATGTGTTACTCCAATTTCTTACACATGTAAACAGGATTCTAGTTATGATCCATCTAGGGCTCATGCTGCTCCGGCAAATTATGGCAAAGAATGTAGACGTGGCGTAGGCATGTGGCGAAAGATCATGGCGTAAGGTAGACAATACACGTTTCGTACAACCTCAGAAGTATGGCGAGCCAGTGTGAACGAACTTTGAATTTTCACACTATCTATGCATGTTTACCAGCGCGCCAATGTCAAGCGTCAATGCACAGCGAGACTTTATAAATGACTGGCTCTTGAATGTGGACGGTCCTAAGCAGTGTTGCCAACTACGTTTTGGAAATAAAAAAGGCTGGAAAATTACGTATGGTGTAACAAAAAGTCAGACTTGATCGGGAGAGTTATTACGGATTTGCCGATATGGGAAACGTTGGATTTGTTTAAATATTAACTATATAATTACATTGATTGAAGTATATTATCAGTGTATGTGACAAAAGGAAAAAAGCAGTTATGTTTCGTAGAATGGCTAGTACCATTCATAGGTTAAAGAGGTCTTAGAATCCTTTTACCGATCGCCGGTATTTTAAATGTCAGCTTAGATAGATTAGGTTCATTTTAAAATTTGCCGTCAAGGTTTTCTCCAAAGCTGCATAGAGTCAGGATGCTGGTATGTGTTTAAACACAAAATACGTGTAACTGAAAACAATGACCTGTGTTGATGATTTGTGTTAAAGTACCTAAGTAGGTTCGATTGCATTGTTTTTACGCTTTCTGTTGCAATAATTATTCATCGAGAACGTTTTAAGAACTAAACTCACATGTCATTGGAAGTTAAGAAACAGCTAATGCTAATTAATTTCAGATCTAGTTTACTTTTTCTCTTACGTTCAACGATACAATATAAAACTAATCAGCGTTTGGCAATGAATCTGTTTGGAAACAGTGACTGTGCAAAATATCAAACTTTTCACCAGAGTACATAAAATTCCCCGATGGACCTAAACCTATAAAGACGTCTCAATCACGTCCAGCATATACTCGTAAATTTCTATGATACTTCGCTCCGTAACTAGAAAAAAGCTAATTATGGAAACTTTGGGCGTGTAAAACTAGATAGAAACCATCAAACATGATTTCAGTTTTTTTACCATACTAGTCTCGGACTTGGGTACAATAAAACCAGCTGTCCTTCTGTACAACTCTTAAAACAAGACTAAGAGGGATGAGGGATGTATGTATGTGTATGAATAATAATAGCTTGTAAGTCCGCAAAAAAGAAGTGAAAATAACTTATTTACAATAAAAATCTAAATAGTTTTATGTAGAAGAGGTTAACATTTGTAAGATAATTTATCTATTACCGCGTGAGACAATATTCATGACCCCTTTCGAGTGATGCCACCAAGTACTCGTGACGGCTCGCCTTCTAGAGAACAGCTTGCGCAAAGAATCATTATTCAAATTACGTAAACGAAAGAGCAATTAGGAGTAATCACATAATATAATTATAGCTGTGACTGCAGGTACATACGCTCTCAAGAAAGTATTTACAGATATTTAGATAAAAATAGTGTAATGGGTATGATTATTTTAGGATATAGAATCTGGGCTTGACCTAAATTAGGTCACTGAGGCGACACTGTTTTCTATATTGCGTTGCTGGGTTCTTTACGTTAGTCTTTGTTGTGGCATCAGGAATGGCAATAAATCTCTTTTGAACAATAATATATCTTATAACTTTCTTAATTGAAAATGTACTAGACTTTATCGCTAAATATAAGTACGTAACAGTGTATGACACAATGGTAGATTGAAACGTTAAAATCAGGTGATGCTTTATGAATTGTAGAGTTTTATTATTAACTTAGTAAGATACTTATTTAACATAAATAATATAAACAAAACATCGAAGATTCATAAATATCTTTTTTAAAAGTATGAAATATCCGAATGTTTCATATGAAGATTAGGGAATTTTGATCTACCTTAGACATATTTTAAATCTATTTCATATAAAAAGGTTAGTATACAATTTATCTAGTCCAAACCCATACACAGAAGCATCTGCTTAAATAATTAAAACAAGTAGGCGTGTATCTGCGTGCAATATGTGTATTTTTACTCCTCAGTAGAAAAGCTACTTATTAAGCTTTTCACTACTTATTAACAATACGGTGAATGACGTTAAAGTTCGTGGCAGTGGGCGTGTACTTGTAGTTGCATATGTACTTTAATATTCTGTTAGAATTCGTACTTTGGAGTTCCGAACTTCGTTACACTTTGTTTTAGTATAAGCACTTATTTATTTTATCAGTATCTGTAAACGGAACACCATCTGTCAACGGTCATTCACTATCTAATGATAAGTGGGTTTAATTAGGTCATACACCTCTGCAATATCGGACGTGGATACACGAGCCTCTGACTATCCCCGCAAGACATAGCGGTCGTAACGTGTTTTAGTACTTACATAGGAAATTTACATTTAAAACTGTTCCAGTAACGTATAGTTTTGATTTATTTATCGCGCTGCAAATAATGGTTTAAAAATCGATAAACAGCGCTGTGACATTATTAGTACCTCGCGCGATATATAATTACACGAGTACCTACTCCTTACACCAATTGAATAACATTAGTAGGTTTACGACTTTATAATAAAGGTGTGGTGGTGATAGATCTGTATTAGTTCTTAATCTATTGGTAACTATGAATAGAGGTGCATATTTAATATCGCAGATGTCAATGAAATGAACGTAATCTGCCAGGATCAGGAAAAATGAGACTTCGCATTCACTTTAAGTCTTCTAGCTTTCAATGATTTACTGCTTAGTACATGAGATACTAAGCAGTAGATAGCCGACTTTATATTCAGTTAAGTCATTTAGTGTAATTTTTACAAGTCCTTGCACCAGAACAAGTTACAACAATGCTGCCATCGTCTTTGAAATTGTAATTGGGTCAGTTGTAGATTACCCGCGCTATATATCAATTACTCATTTAATTCAATCATATCGTGTTAATATGATAGTGCATAGATGAACTCAAATGCTGTAGACTACAATGTGACTACATTGTTTCAATTGATAGAACCCGCTACGTATGGACCTTGGGAGCTAAAATGTATCCATAACAACTCAATGAAAACGTGAGCCTTAAATAACTGTTTTTAAACCTCCTGTAAGTAATGGGCCAATTGTTCAAATATTCGGAATGTAGCGGGATCGTACCTGTTTTGTGTTGATCCAAACATTTTTTTCGGTTTTGTCGATCGCCTTTTAGAATGGTCAAGGAAAACATTTTTGGCGAGCACTTACTGGTATTGTCAATTGATAAAGAGGTTAAAACTTTAGAATAACCAACTCCTAGCCAAATTCGAATTATGTATTTTAGAGAATGGATGGATAGGTTCAAATATAGAGGGGTAGACGGAGAAAAGACAGAAATTACTAATGAATTGTGATACATTACCTATATTGCATGTTACAAAGTGAAATAATATAGCTAAAAATCAGCATCAACAAATAAAAAAAGTTTTGGTTGTCGGTTGTTGTGTTACAAGACCAATGCATGCTTTGGTGATTAAAATAAATTCCTACGAACAAAACGGAGCTCTTGGGCCCGCATTTCGACCGATGCCGGTGGGGTGCCATTTCTATGGGCTTTTGTGTGCCATAACTGCAACACAAAAGGTGGTTTGAGTCGCTCATGGGTACCTAAGCACGGTCAGTACAATAAAACGCCTGATCCCATCATAAAATTGCCCTGATGCTGATGTGTTGAATGCTAAACGTTAACATGGCTACTAAGTTCGTGATACGTTTGTATGTAATATTGCAAATTATATAAAAAATAATACAATAGTCTGTAATAGGTAATCCATATAATGATAGTTGTTTAAAGTAATGTTTATTTCCAGATCGTGATGTGTTAGAATTCTACATAAAATCTTTTTAGGCACGCGTAAAAAGTGCCATATGGGAATGTACGGTATAATAAGCGTAAATGTAAAAGACAAAAATGTTTTACACATACGTAGCGGTGTTATCAAATATTTCTAACAGGCGGTCAAACATCGAGAGACCGTTTACTATCCTCATTTCACTATACGTCTTGTCTGGTGAAACGATTTCTTAAGCATAATCAACATTCATTATTCTCTCAATGCTAGCATCTACATTGATTAATTATAGTTTGATCGTGAATTGCCAAAGTGACTGATTCTAAAAATAAGGGCCAAAACGCCATTTTTCAACACAATAACTGGTTTCAATAACATCATTTGTTTTGCTTTCTGTGGGCAAAGCCTTCTAATTCGTTATAAGTGAAAGTAAATGGAATTATTCACTGACACACGTTAATAAATATTACGTATGGCTGGCTAAATCGTGCAACATGTAAACTCATTCATTGAAATGTGTTGGGATATCTTGATTGATACAATAAAACAAGAGTCTAAAAATGCAAACAAATTCTCTCTAAGTAACTTTCATAGCTATTACTACAAACTTACTTCGTTACCGATGATGATTACCTATTATCTAGAAACACATGTGTGGTTAATTTCCTTTCTAAGTATAAATGCATTCATTTTACGTATAACTTCGATTCATTCAACTCTCGATCCTCAAGCTTAAAGAAGGCGGCATAAATATGGTATAAACTTTTACTGTCCGAGAGTTTAAGTTAACCCGGCTGCAGAACCAATGATTAGAAAAAGAAGGCTTCTTGTTAAAGAATATTACTTAACACGTTAAGGGCCAGCGTATTATTGTTGCACACACTTATGCTAAGTTTTTTTTTTCATGAAAAAACTTGGTAAGTTTAACTCAGAACTCAAAAGACACGCGTTGACAACCATTAACCTCTCGCTCGTTCTCCGCAATAGGTAGTAATTCTATGACCACTTCGAACCCACGTGACCAGATAGCCAGTTCTCAATGTAACAGCTGTTAAGCCATACCGTCATTTACAAGCACTAACTATCATTGTTCGGGGAACAGGTAGGTTTCCTCCTGATGTTTACCCTCACCGTAATATTCGATGCAATTCGTAAATTTGTTTTTATTACGAGAATGTAAAAAGAAATTCATCAAGCGGGATTTGAGCCCTGTACCCACTGATACAGAGCCACATTGGTAGGTTTTTTCAACTCAAGGGTCAATGTAACGAAAATTCCATCTTCCACATATTAAACCTACATTCTCCTTGTTCCAGGTATTGGTAAGCTCTCATCCGAAGGCAAACACCTGGCGGACCCAGCCGTGCTGCGTCGGTTGACGTCGTCGGTGTCGTGTGCGCTGGACGAAGCCGCCGCCGCACTGACCCGCATGAGGCACGACCAGCCGCCTCACACCCATCGGCACCAGGATAAACCGTGAGTGCACTTCTAAGTACATGTGACTGGCGAGTTTGTGTGAGGAGGTGAATGGGTGGCAATGAAGGGAACGTGATCAGGATGGGGATAAAAGGGAGATCTCTGCCCACAGATTTGGTCGCAGTTTGGAAACTGATGTGATGTGTATGTTTGTGATTGTTTTTTCTGAAGTGATTGTGCATGCGTCCAATTAGCACATTTAATTGCTTGCTTGAATTATGCGGTATTGAAGAAAATGTGTTAAGCACATGGATTTAAGGCAAAAGGGGAGCAGATTTGTAGAGTTAAGAAACCAATTTATAGAATTGAAGAGACAAGGATAGAATAGCATGCTCTCATGCATGGCAGGAATTTTAGTGAGGAAAGATTTGTCAGGATCATTCAAGGTAGCGATCCATAGTCTATCCCATTGGCAAATATAGGCGTAATACATTTCTGTGGGCCATCTCTGCTGCTGTACAAGCTTACTAAGAAATATTGTTTAAAGTAAATAGGCCTGTTTTATTTAGCGACTATACTAAGAATTTCATTACTCAATATAGACTAAATAAGTATTTTTAAATTCTCTGATCAATACGGGCTTTTGTTGTTGACCTTTGCAGGCCGTAAGTATTTAGAACGAATATGACTTTGTGAAATAGGTCATAGTAGTAGAGCTAGATTTAAGTTCATGGTTAAAAAGGGGAAGGATGTTTCTGAATTGAGTAAACAGCTCTGAAATCTGAAATGAATGTCTGAGAAAACAGCTATTAATGTCTATATTTTCTTAGATCGATAGTTTATACAAAAAATTATGATGACTATCCGAGAATTGAGCGAAGATCTCTCGATAGGCAAACGGTAGAGACCACTCCCTTTGTCGAATCGATTGAGATCTTTCCCCGTGATCATTGAAGCTTTGATCTTATCTGAAACTTAAAACAAACCTGTAATCTTACTCCAATATTTTGCTCCATACTGAATTGATGCTCTTGTTTCTAGTACCCAGTGCGGATCAACCGCGACCGGTACCACGGGCACAGTGGCCACGTCCACGCAGCCCGACGGCGCGCCCTCCTTAGCCGAAGCCTGTTCTGACGGCGACGTCGGGACCGTCAGGAAGCTCCTGACGGAAGGGCGGTCGGTGCACGAGACCACGGAAGAGGGCGAATCGCTCCTCTCCCTCGCCTGCTCCGCTGGCTACTACGAGTTGGCGCAAGTGCTGCTCGCGATGCATGCCAGCGTGGAAGACCGGGGCGTTAAGGTGAGTTCCTTCATTCATTCGTTCAATTGGATTTTAGGTAAACAATGAACTTGGGTAATGGGTTCTTTTGTAACCGAAGTAAGAATGAAATTCACTAATTTGTGTATAGTTCAGTAAAAGCTGCCTTGCAAACGTTGCATCTAATTTACGCGTCACTAATTCGAGGTCTGTTTAGTTGAATCACTTATACATTATCTTTACCTCTCTTTTTCATTGTTCAGGGCGACTGTACGCCGTTAATGGAGGCGGCGAGCGCTGGCCACGTGGACATAGTGCGGCTGCTGGTGGCCCACGGTGCGGAGGTGAACGCCGTGTCGGTGTCGGGCAACACGCCGCTCATGTACGCGTGCGCCGGCGGCCACGAGGAGTGCGTGCGCGTGCTCATCGAGGCCGGCGCCAAGGTCGAGGAGCACAACGAAAACGGACACACGCCCTTGATGGAGGTACGTGGTAATTGTAAACTAGTTGGGTATACCGAGGGGTTCTATGTGATTGTTTGTTCGTATAGACGTCGTAGAGACAGTAAAGAAAAAGAAGACAAAGAAAGAGCATGTTAGGGCAATAAGCTTCCAGATATTCGTCTATTTTTTTAAATAACTTCTAGAATCATTATGAGACTTGTACCTAAGTGTTGGGTTTACCGTGTTGAAATAATAATTTCAGTGACTGAAAATTAGTTCACTAATTTAAAAGCTAGCTGCAATCTAGGGCTACTTCTAGAATACTTCGTGTTGTCACATTAATTTCAACTATCTCTGTGCAGGCTGCGTCCGCGGGCCATGTGAACGTGGCGAAGATCCTTTTAGAGCACGGCGCGGGCATCAACACCCATTCCAACGAGTTCAAGGAGTCGGCGCTCACCCTCGCCTGTTACAAGGGCCACCTGGACATGGTGCGGTTCCTATTGGCTGCGGGCGCGGATCGCGAGCACAAGACGGATGAGATGCACACCGCTCTCATGGAGGCCAGCATGGATGGACACGTCGAGGTGGCTAAACTGCTCTTGGACTCTGGAGCTCAGGTTAGTGAGGATTCGCTTGTTACGGTCTTTGGGAGTGAAATTAAGGAACAGAAGTCATGAGTTTGAGATAGTTTCTGGGTGAAGTAAGTGCGGAAATATCGCGTGTTATTGTTTATTAAAAAAATGATGACATTGAAACAGTCCTCATACTAAAATAATCGTTAATGAAAGCACTCTAGCACTATAGTTTCATGTAACAATCACATCGCATTTGGTACTTTAAACTTATTTCTTATAATAAACAACACAGGTTTCAACTCACTTGTTCAACTAATAATAATAATAATAAAGCATTTATTTACAGCCACAAAAACATACACAATACAAATATTTTACAAATCAAACTTACAAACTAGGGGGTATAGCTTGCGCATGTTATTGTCGCAGCAAAAAGGTTCTAACTCAGCTGGGTATGTTACGTTTGGTGACAAACGCAACGCTGATATTATGTTAAAACCAACAAGATCATCTCAAGAACATCTCTCTATATAGTCTAAATACTAACCATTTGTCATTTCAGGTGAACATGCCGACGGACAGTTTCGAGTCGCCGCTGACTCTGGCGGCGTGCGGCGGCCACGTGGACCTCGCCATGCTGCTGCTGGAGCGCGGCGCCAACATCGAGGAGGTCAACGACGAGGGCTACACGCCGCTCATGGAGGCTGCCAGAGAAGGTAACTTACACTGGAACTACCCAGCCAGCAAAGTGAAGTCGGCATCCGACTTATACTGAACGTTTACGTTCAACAAACGTCGGATAAAAGGTTTAAGACGACTGCTAGCGAAATAATGTCGATTGAACGTCGCTAAACCATGGTTATGCAACGTTACAGCGACGTTTTAAATTGAACGGTTTCGTCCGACCGTTGTACGATCTTTAAGTGCCTAAATAGTCGTTTAAGAGGGGCCTAAACTATGTCCAGCAAACGTTTACTGGACGTCCAGCCGACTATCCTAAAACTTTTACTGGACCTAAATTTGTCGGCTGGGTAAAAAACTCCCTTAGCAGGGATACCCCTCAGTAATATTAAACGATGTCATCGCGATATCGCGTTATGCTATAAGTGCTCTAGGTGATAGTATGTATGATATAGCGTGAAATAAAAGGTTTTTATGCATAATCTATGTTAAACTAGAACTCCTAACTAGCTTTTCTTTATGTCTTGGTGCTAAAAAACGACTTAGTTCACTCATACCCATACCTAACCAATCATTCCTTTACAGGCCACGAAGAGATGGTGGCTCTCCTGCTGGGCCAGGGCGCGATGATCAACGCCCAAACGGAGGAGACTCAGGAGACAGCCCTCACGCTGGCCTGTTGCGGCGGGTTCCTCGACGTTGCCGAGTTCCTGGTGAAGGCCGGTGCGGACGTGGAGCTGGGCGCCTCGACCCCGCTCATGGAGGCCGCTCAAGAGGGCCACGTCGAGCTAGTGAGGTGAGGGTTATAGAGAGATGAATTTTGAGAAACATAGTATAAACATAGTTTTAGTGCGTGCGTAGGGATCAAAATATGACCGGAATAGTAGATATAAATAAAATAGTTTTGAGACGACGATGTATAACCGTAAACTTCGTTTTTCGTTAAATCTAGTGGCTTGAGTAGTGCCTTGCCAATATCGAGTAAAGGACTAACAAAGCTGGATTATCATCTAGTAAGAAATGAACATGCATAGACGTGATAGAAGAAGACTACAGTCCATTTTCAACCTTAAAAGTACTAATATTTCAGCAAACGTCCTATTTTATGTATCCTCCTTTTCCGAAACATTAAAAATACTTAACTCTGTACAGATTCCTGTTGTCCGTGGGAGCCCGCGTGCAAGCTCAGACCCAGACCGGGGACACTGCGCTGATGTACGCCTGCGAGAACGGGCACACCGAGGTGGCGGAGCTGCTGCTGGCCAACGAGGCGGTGCTGGAGCACGAGAGCGAAGGCGGCCGCACGCCCCTCATGAAGGCCTGCCGCGCCGGACACCTCTGCACCGTGCAGTTCCTAGTGCGGAGGGTACGTGGACAAAGATATATAAGTAACATGATATATCATCATCATCATCAGCCTGTATCAATCCACTGTTGGACATAGGCCTCCCCCAAATGACACATGAACATGATATATGAATCGTTTTAACAACATTAGTTATGGGATCAGGGTAAATGGAATCGCAACCCCAATATAGAAAGCTAGAAAGTGATCTACGAGATATTATGTTTACGAGGGGTCCACCGCGACAGGGATTCAAGGTCGGGAATTTATATTTATGGCAATGTGACAACTGTCGTCTGCAATTGGTCGATGTGAATTGTTTTCTCATTTACTAACGTCTCATTGGTCAGTTTAACGTCTATATATCATGACGTCACTATTTACTTAACGCGAATAGACTATAATTAACTATTCACCATACATATATAGAGTTTAAAACTTCTCTTTATATAATTTTAGGGAGCCGACGTGAACCGTATGACGGCGAACGGCGATCACACGCCGCTGTCCCTCGCCTGCGCTGGAGGGCACGTGGACGTAGTGAAGTTTCTGTTGGCCTGCGACGCGGACCCCTTCCGGAAGCTCAAGGACAACTCGAGCACGCTCATCGAGGCGGCCAAGGGCGGGCACACGTCGGTGGTGAAGATCCTCCTCGACTACCCCCATTCGGTAGTGATGGCGAGGTCCGAGGCCGGCGCCCAGCTGCCCGAAGATACCGCTGGATTGACTCCCGAACAGGTGGGCGTTTGTTACTAAGACGTTGGACAAATTAGATATCTTATACTCTTACAGGGTACCACGTTCAAGTGTCCATTTCTTAAACTGTAGGTTGTGATTTGTAAATGTATTTGTGGAAGTATAAAAATGTAACGTGAACCCTCAACGAGTATGATAAAAACATAATGTAAAAACTGTACAAACGTTAACAAGAGCGTTCACAGCAACAGATTTGTCAGTATCATTCAGGAATCTTTGGATTGACTTTGGATGAGCTTTGTCCATCCTGTTATGTGTATGTATGCATAAGTTACTGTAATTACTTTAGGTAGATAGTGAAAGTGTTGTTGTGCGTTGCAGGCAGCCGCGCTGGGTTTTTGCCATGTGGGGGCGCCCGGTGCGCCAGAGCAACGCACGCTGGTGCCGGCGCCCCCGCCCACGGATGCCCCCCCTGCCTTTACCAAGCCTTTTGCCGATGGCAATGGTGAGTACCACTAACTGTCAAAGTCTATATATAAGTTAACGAAAAAAGTGCTAATATTTGGCCAAAGACAGCTTACAACCTGTGTAAATATGCAATTAATTAAGTAATATTAAACAAAGAAACATACACGCACATAATTAAGCTCAGAAATGTACCTCCTAGAGGATGGTACAAAGGCACAAGTGACCCAATTTTAAGAAGGAATTAAGACCCAAATTAGAACATTATATGTGTACATGAAGACGTGATATCATTATGAGTTTACACAATATAACGGGTAGCTTAACATGCAATATTAGCCCTTATTATTTAACCGGATAAGGTATTTTTATTGAGTGGATTATAGTAGCAAACGTAATATCATCAACATACTTTAAACGTTCAAACAGGGAAAAAAATATTTAAAGGCGTATAGGTTTAGATCTATATGTATAATGTACTAATTATTTCTGTCGTTTAGCCCGGAAGAAGCAAGCAGTGACCCCAGTGGCGAGTGCCGCGCAGGCGCCGTCCTCAGCGGCGCAGGCGAACAAGTACAAGTGCCCCCGGAAGCTGCGCCCGGCGCCTCCCCACGCCGACCATCACCTGCCGCCGCCGCCCGACATTGACGAGAAGGTAACCTATACCTTTATCATGGATCCCCATTTGTCCCGATCCTGACAGACCACTTTCGCTTCATTGACATTCATACATCCTCCCATACACTATATACACTCAAGTATGTTTATTTATATTGAATAACCAAGAATTTGACTATAGTGTATTCGCGTTAAGAAAATAGTGACGTCATCATTACCCAAACGATTTGACCAATGAGACGTGACAACGGTTGTCTGCGATTGGTCAATGTGACTGTTTTCTCATTCACTCACGTCTCATTGGCCAGTTTAACGTCTGAATATTATGACGTCACTATTTTCTTAACGCGAATACACTATAGTCAAATTCTTGGTTATTCAATATAAATAAACATACATGAGTGTATATAGTGTATGAGAGGATGTATGAATGTCAATGAAGTGAAAGTGGTCTGTCAGGATCGGGACAAATGGGGATCCGTGATCTCTGCCTACCCCTCGACAGGGAATCAGGCGTGATGTGTATGTATGTATGTAAGTACTTGAGAGTAATAAAAATTATATGTAGAACAAGAACTCACTAATAAAATTAACTTCGTATATAAATAAGTAAATATTCTTAAGAAATGCTGTTATGATAATGCTGTTAACATGGATGGAATTAACGTGTTGACAGCATGAGCAATATTACTCTTTCGGATTAATTAGAGGCTAGAACGTCATGGTTCCGATAGTGTATAGGTAAAAATGTAAACAAAAGACTCGTATAAAAAAGGAACGTAAACGTATATTCAGATTTTTTATTAATTGTTTTTGTCAAATGTATAGTATCTTTAATATTCTTCTTTCTTTGCTTTCAGAGACCTGATTTGTTGGACGACTTAATAGCAGCCACTGAAAAGAACCTAGATCTTACCGAGAGTACAGGTAATGTATCCTAATATTATAATATATATATATATATATATTTTATTATAATGTCGCCTTTACAATTTATAACCCTTTTCACAAGTTTATAAGCGACTTCATAATACCTTGTTGTTATTTCATGTTTACGGATATGTATTAAAGATTGTTATTAATTCCATTCAATATTATTTTTTACTGCTTTATTACTATCTTAGTGAAAAATAATTAAGATTAAAAACAGCTAATAGTAACTTTTATTATTCTAATAAGGTCCCCCAACACTTGCGGAATCGGCGCTCCACGCTCTTGATCTACAATTCAGTGCTCAATGTAAGTAGAATATGATATTTACGAATAATATAAGTCATGTTTTAATCAGGCTATACTAGTCCACTTTTAGACGTAGGCCTCCCCAAGGGAACACCCACAACACACGATATTTCGTGGCCCTAATCCAGCCACTACTAGCGACCTTCTTGAGTCGTGTTTAAAAGAGGTGATTTAATAAGAATAAAATTAGGCAGATAGGTTTTATAGAGTTAATATCACGTTACGTAATATTAACTCTATAAAAACATCCAAATCTGTCAGCTCTCTTAAATTATACACTTGCAGTGCCTTTATTGTCATTAACCAGATTATATTCCTATTCTTAAGTGCTATTTTGGTTCATCATAGGATAGGCAAGATCTGTTTATCGCTGTGTATCTAATTCTATATATCTGATTGAATATATCTAATTGAAATGTTCTGTGCTAGGTATCGCAGCAGCCCCAAACACTCCTACGTACCGACCACCTCAGACACACCAACAATTACCACCTAACGTCAGTCAGGTAAGTCGACATTCTGCTTAAGAAATCGTTAATTTATTTATGTTTTTAAGTATTACATTCTCGCTGGACAATTAAGTACTACCATAGTTAAGTCATGACTAAGTATTTACAAGTTTATAAATGACGAAAATGTATGATTTTGTCTTTACATGAATGAAAAGAATGTTAAAATGCAAACAAAAAGTAGATATTCCCTTAGTGTAGTAGATCAAACCTGACCATGTGTTATCGCAACCATGGTGAACAGTTTCTCTAGCAACTTCTATGCATTTTGTTACCTAGACTTAAAATATATTGTGGTCCAATAGAACACTTCAATACGCGACCGCCCCCGTGCTAAAGTGCTGCGCAAATGTAAGAGTAGCTCTCTCTCCCTACTAATGGGCACCTTGCAAAGGATTAGTCAACATGAGTATGATGTTGGGATTATAGCGGTAACATTATATGATGACTGTCGTAGCATTGGTAGGATCATTTGGCACATCTGTATTATAGTACTCGCCAAGCCATCTCAGGCCCAAGTCTACTAATCCTTTTTGCAATATATCAGTTCAATATCACTTCAGTAACAGTGTAAAGTTGTTTGTGACAAATTTCGACATTTTTAATGCTCGTTTGTTGTCATTCTTGGTGATTCTCGACACTTTTGGTAATCCACTACTATCTTCATACCATTACTGAAGTGAACTACAATTGTAAAACGCATTAGTAGACTTGGCCCCTGACACCGCGCCGTCGGTGCGCTCACGTTCTCTTAGCAGCCCTAAGCGAAAGATCGTAGAGACGCGCATCCTGTTATTATCGATACTAGCGCGTCTTAGTTTTAATGCCTTCGCGTGTCAGGTGGTTTGGACGATAATAGTGGAAGACCAGTTGTTTTCAAATTGTATAAAGTTCAGATTTATAATATCCAACTTAATTCTTAAGTCATAAGTAGAAAATATACGAATTGAACATATTATAAACATGTTAAGATGTCATTTAATTAAAGGTGAAAGTCGATGATTTTTTTTAAATTAATATGTAGGTATTATATCTGAATGCTAATGCTTTTTGGGAACACTTTAAAGTATCTAAAACATTTGAGATTAGTTGTTAATCAGTATGTCATTTCTAGATATTTTAAATAGGCATGGGTAAAAATTTTACTTTAATTTCGTTAGTTACTCATTAATTTGATTATAATTACAACTTTGTTTATAACTTCACAAAACGTATTACGTAGAAAATTGTATAGGATTTGTAAGATGGTAGCTTTGATAAATTACGAAACCACCATGTAGTTAAAAGTTTGGGTCTAAATAACTACACCTTTAACTCGTCAACACTAAAGTATTTTTGAGTAATATCAACAGTCTTTGAAATAGTATTCATTATTATGTTAGAAAAGAATATGTAATATGGATTGTTGCATATACCCGTAAACGCCATAGAAGAAGGATTGGAAATACACCTAGTCCTGAATTATATTCATAACCTTTAACTCTGGACAAATCCTTTAATCATGGATAATTATTGGTACTCCTAATGATAATTAACCCCGTGCTAAGTACATTACATTTAAGACTTGTGTTAAGGGTACTATTTAACGTACATTTATATATGTCACTGTCCTTCTAATAATATCACATAAGTGAACGTGGTTTCCCAGGATTACACAAAACTTATATCCACCATATATATATATATATATATATATATAATATCTACTTTAATGTATATAATGTGCAAATGAATGCAAAGTTAAAACTTGAATCTTGCATTGCAGCATCACTTTCAACATCTCTCGGAACACAGCAAGGGCAAGTGGTCCGAACATGAACAACAGTATCTGCAACAGGCAGAAGACTTCAGTCAGGTGGGTGCCCTTAATCTAGTCTTACACCCTTGTAGTTATAATACATACATTTCACGACTATCTTCCCTTGCGGGGTAGTCGGGACAGCGAGTCCTGATCCACTATTGCAGACATTGTGAATATATTTCACCGAGTTCTTGGTAACAATACTCGTTACAAGAGATACAAAAAAATTTAGTCTGATGAGGATGTATAGACATGCACCATGCCAACAAAGTAACTGATTGAATATTTTTACAAATATATAATAAGTTACTCTTACCTGTTTGCTTTTCATATTTTTTAAGCGTGTACAAATAAATTTACTTTACGCTACCTGCTGATCTCAACTGCTGAATTATAAAACATGGGAAACTCTTTAATGTATTTTTTAAACTATATTAGTATTTTAAACTGACTATTTTGTTGTTTAAATGAATTATTATGTTCTTTGATAAGATCAATTAAAAGGTATTGCTATTATAGGGTTGACGATCATATAGTTTTTCATTTTCATTAAGCCATCCATAAAATGAATATGCAATAACACAGAAATAATCGAGTCTGTAAAAAATCTGGATACATATAAAAATAATACTTTCTAGCATAGCTCTGTTGGCTTTCCATTATATTCCCTAAAATATTAAACCGATCCCAGTACGGCATAACAGTAGCGAAAAACAGTATCACTCATCCACTAGGTCTAATGTTTGAACTCATAGTTAATATGATATTGTGGTTATTATTAGGGCGAAGAAGCGATCGCGGCATCATTTTTACCTCCGAGCGGTTTCGACGAAAAAGAGTTGGATGCTGTTTTCGCTTACCTGCAGAGAGAAGTGCCTTCTTTGCTATCCTTGCCGCCCAAAGAGTTGAGATCACTGGTCCTGCAGGTACCCCGTATAGTCTGATTCATTCCCACTCATGTTTTAATCCCATTAACGGTTGGATGTTTTAACTCCGCAATTGATGTCTGTGCATGCAACGCACTTATAACAATTGGGCCCATTTTAAAACATAAGAGAAACTAGTGTGAAGTTTCATAACCTATTAGTTTTTTAAATTGATAATTTTCATTAAATAATATTGAAAAACTGAAACAAGTTTATGTACATTATTAACAATAAGTATATTTTGAAATGACTCGTGATTACCTGTTTAACTCTTATGCATGTTCTTTAACATTTTTATCCCTTTAATCGAAATTATTACATAATTGTACAAATACTACCTCCTTCAAACGTGTTCGCACGAATAATGTTTACTCTATACAAAACTATTTCTATTGTACAATTCGAATATGTCACTAAAATCATTGTACATAATTCATCATTGTGTGTGAACTGACACGACATTCATGGTATGTGTTAACTAAATTCAACCTTAACTAACCTAACGAGTAAGAATATTTCAAGTAAATACTCGATGTTTACCTAACAGGTAATCCAGCAGAAGTCCAACGAAATCCTGTTGACGTCGCCGTGCGAGAGCCGGGCAGAGCGTGACATCGAGGAACGTCGGGCCCAACGGCTATTGGCCGCGGCGGAGGAGGTGCTTAACTCTGATTGGGCAGCCGCCGCCGCCGCCGCTGCCGAGGCTGTCGTCGCCGCCGCCGAAGAGGAAAAGGCTAATGAGGTTAGTTAGAACAAATATGTAAATATATATTTACGAGGTTTAGTTAAAAGAAATATATATGAGTATGAATTTCGGCTTTGCTTCGCTTCTTCGAAATTTCGAATCTATTGACTGCGATTTACATTGATCGTATAAAATAATTAATAAATAAAATACAATGATTTTAAAACATAATTTTTTTGATTAATTGATATAACGAACTGTTGAACTATAAAATTGCCTTTATCTATTCAATAGAGCAACTGTGAATACCGATTGCGGCCCACATCCCCTTCGAGCGTAGCAACAGAAACAACACCCGCGGCGTCTTATTCAGACTACAGGTAAACTTACTTCTCTAATGCTTACTAGTTGCCTTTCTGCCTGTCATGTCTAAGGAGGCAGCTGATGTGCTAAGGAACAATTGAGTTTATAGGCTGATAGCAAACTGTCACCAATATTCCATATCATAGCTCTTACAACCTTGATGGTAATATAAAGTTTCCGAGGTTCACGCTGAAATTGAATGACATAGTTATATGTATGTGATTTTAAACCTTTATATGAATTATGGTTAAAAAAACTTATACTTAGTCTGCTTTCAGCTGATGATGTACTATCAGTAATATAACTTTTATGGTCTATGTGCATTGATTAATATTATTTGTTTTGGTGTTGTAGGTCTGCGGCCTTCGTACCACCAGTGACGCCAAGTGTGGCGGCTCCTACCGCGGCGCAGGGGAACAACACGTTCTACCCTTGCCGCGATGCCCCCTCCGCCACCCACCACCACACCACCAAGAAGAAAGTTAAGGTACGTACTTAAGTCACTTGTACAATACAATACAATACAAAATTCTTTATTCAGTTTCTAAAACTTAATCTATAACTGTAACAAGTATCAGAGCCCCCATTTAAGAAGGGTACTTGTAAAGGTAAGCAGCCTTAGTTGATAATGTAATACTATTTATCTTGGTCACCACTTTTCGGAAGGAAAAATAAAGTTGACATATGATACCATGAACGTCAGTCATTCCGGGGAATGTAATGTTACAGTACGAAGTTTAAAGTTAATTGCATTTAGTTACTTATCCATTACATTTGACATCCTTACAGGTAACCCCAATATAAAAAGTAGATATAATGTTAATAAACGACTTCGTTTCTAAGAAAGTTATATGTAATTAAGTGTTCTGTATTTTAATATATAAATTCATAATAAGACATATGAGAGTCAGATAGACGCTATATTGTAAAAGGGTAACGTACCAATAACCGCCGAGCGTGTATGAGAATATGTATGAGTTTCAATGAAGCGAAAGTGGTCTGTCAGGATCGGGACAAATGGAGATCCGTGATCTCTGCCTTCTCCTCTACAGGGAATCAGGCGTGATGTGTATGTATGCATGTTCTGTATAATACATAAGAAATATAAGGATTTTAAATGTAATCCGAGTCATAATGAATATGTTAATGATTACAGCAGGGTCGCTATGCCCCTCGGAACGCGAACGCAACGCCAGCGCAGCCGCCAGCCGCGTCCAGCGAGCTCCCCGCGCAGGCGTATTGCGCCATGGACGTGGACGCCGAGACGGACTCCAACCACGACACGGCTCTCACGCTGGCCTGCGCTGGCGGCCATGAAGAGCTCGTGCGCCTGCTGCTCGCCAGGGGGGCGGACATCGAACACCGGGATAAGAAGGTGACTAATAGCTTTTTGTCCAATTTGACTATTTATCTTTTAAAGATTCAGTTTTATTTAGATTTAATTAATTTTTTTTTAAATTAACTACTTAATTGTAATAACGACTTGTGTTTTTTTTTTTACTTCCAATAAGTGATTTTATAATCCTCATATTGAATAAAAAGCATTTCATTTCAGTTAAGAAAAACTGAAATGTAGTAACTCGCTCAAAGACTGGAAAGATTCCATTTCGTCGAAATTGCAACAGGATATTGTGTAGATACAGAACTTCGTAGTTCTAATTTAAATGAAAGTGGTATGACAAAAGTATAGAAGTATTCTTTAAATATTATTAGTATTCAGTAAAAAGGTTGCATCGTTTGTTAACTTGGCTGGGTCACTGGCGAACTGAAGAAGTCAAGAATACATAACATGTATGTACCAAGTCCACACCAGTTAACTTTTAATGTATTTCCAGGGCTTCACCCCACTGATTCTGGCAGCGACCGCCGGGCACGAGAAGATCGTGAAGATTCTGCTGGACCACGGCGCCGACATAGAGGCCCAATCAGAGCGGACCAAGGACACGCCGCTGTCCCTCGCCTGCAGCGGCGGCCGCTACGAGGTCGTCGAGATGATACTTAACCGCGGCGCCAACAAGGAACATAGGAATGTGTCGGATTACACGCCCCTGTCTTTGGCAGCGTCTGGCGGCTACGTCAATATTATACGGTTGCTACTGCAGCATCAGGTGCGTTGGATATTGTGTTGTGGTGGTTTTAATAGATTCAAGAAGTCTTTTTTAGAATGATTAGTCAATGTTTACTCTTAAAACGATGGTTTTTAATTTTAACTTATTTTTTATAAAATCGAGATTTTTTTGATAAGGTTTAAATACTCTTCAGGACCGTAGCAGGGTAGGGCGGTGAGAGGTTTAAGTGCCAAAATAGTCAAAGGATAATCAGACATTTTTAAAGAAAGAATTATACATTCACTTTCTCTAATACCTTTTGGGGTGGACAGAATCTTGGAGACGATAATATCTCCAAGGTAACTATTAAGCATGAATATTATATAATATTGAATAGTATGCAGTATACTCATTGTAAGTATTCTATTTTCTACGGTACCTAAACGTTCTTTGATACTTAAATATTCCCTTAATTAACAGGCCGAGATAAACTCCCGTACTGGCTCCAAGTTAGGCATTTCCCCATTGATGTTAGCCGCGATGAATGGCCACACGACCGCCGTGCGATTGCTCCTAGACTGCGGCTCCGACATCAACGCGCAGATCGAAACTAATCGCAACACGGCACTCACCCTGGCCTGTTTCCAAGGTAAGCTAACATCTCTAAACACTATTGTAGACATTCATGATAAATTTTAACCAATTTTGGCACTAATTGCATGCCTATGTAAAATACCAGTAGAGTGAATAATATTCGAGTGGTACCAAGAAAGTATTTGCTGACAATACGGAAATAAACATGTAAATCAATGAATACCATACATTTCTTGGTGGTGTGGAGCAGTTGCAACCTGCAAAAGAACTAACAGTTAACATATTATTATTACATTTTAACATATTAGTTTAATAAGATTTATTTCATTTTTTTTTAATTTACTAATTGTAATGACAACTTTTCTGTTTTTTTTCAATAAGTGATTTTATAACTCTCATATTGAATAAAAAGCATTTCATTTCTGTTTCATTAAAATACCCATGTATTCCAACCCAGGCCGTCACGAGGTGGTGAGCTTGCTGCTGGACCGGCGGGCGAACGTGGAGCACCGCGCCAAGACGGGGCTGACGCCGCTCATGGAGGCGGCGTCCGGGGGCTACGTGGAGGTGGGCCGCGTGCTGCTCGACAAGGGCGCCGACGTCAACGCCCCGCCCGTGCCCTCGTCCCGCGACACGGCGCTCACCATCGCCGCCGACAAGGGCCACACCAAGTTCGTGGAGCTGTTGCTGCAAAGGTGCGTTTGTGATGGAAACTTCATAGTATTAACTTAATGTTTCTTACTATAGGCTATTCGCGTTAAATTTAAAGTAAATAGTGACGTCATGATATATAAAGGTTAAACTGACCAATGATACGTGAGTAAATAAGAAAACAAGTCACATTGACCAATCGCAGACAACCCTCATCACGTCTCATTGGTCAAGACGTGGCGATATGATGACGTCACTATTTTCTTAATGCGAATATACTATAGCTTCATGAAGTTATTAGTAACGCGTGTATACTAAAGTCGTTTTTTTTTTAATAAACGGGTACTGAGTGTGTCTGTCGCAAATCTCCGATAATGACAGAGTGAGATGGGCCATTGCTAGATGTGGAGCAACGCCTTTTTTGTGTTTAGAAATTGTTAAGGTTCGTTCATATTGAATAGTCCTGAAAGTTTGACGACCTCCGTGGCGCAATCGGTTAGACACCTGAATGCTAATCGTGAGGTCCCGGGTTCGATTCCCGGTGGAGGCAGAGTTAAGAACTACGCTTTTCTACTGCTTTCCAGTCTGGTCGTTGATTATATATGCTATATATGTATTTATCTATGTATAATATGTATACATTTCTTAAATATACGTTGACTAGTACCCTTAACACAAGTCTTAAATGTACTTACCATTAAAGTCACGTATTAAATTAAAATATTTATTATTTAAATTTTCTGTTCGCGTTAAGTATATATTTTCAGAAAGAAATAACAATGAGACAAAGTTGTAATAGTATTGATTATAATCGGCGACCCGAATTTATATTATTTTTTATAAAGTTCTTTTTATATTAAAAACTATCGTCATCACTTCCTTCTGATAAACTTTCTGCAGATACGTTAATATTTCTACGTGATTGTGACAATCATGTAGAACATTCATACATTTTGGTTTCGAACATTTAGAACTACAGCGTTAGTATAAAATGAACTTTATGTAGATTACGTGAACCAATAGCAACGCAATTATTATTTTCGGTACTCGTTTCTTATAAAAAGTAGACTATAGCCCTAACACAATAAGTAATAATAACAACATTTGAACACCAATGATACGTTTAGTAGTCAGAGGTTCAGGTGTCCATCTCCCCAGTTGTGAAGTAGTAATTCTATGGCCACCTCGAACCCACGTGTTGACCAGATAGTCAGTACTCAATGTGACAGGTGGTAACCATTACAAATTTACAAGCACAATTACCTGTTCGGAGACCAGGTAGGTTTCCTCACGATGTTTTCCCTCACCGTAGTATTCGATGCATTTCGTGTACATGGAAATTCATTAAACGTCATTTCCATTGGTACATGCTCAAACGGGATTAGAACCCTGTACCCACTGATAAATAGTCAAGCCCCAAACAACTGAGCTACGTCGAATTCTTAGAAACATTTATAAAAAAAATAACCTTTTTAAAACATTTAATCTGAATCTCTATTATAAAGACGACATTCAGCCGTTTGTAAATTCTAACGTCATTGAAGCGTTCAATTGTTTCGCAACATGATTTACCTTATATTACCATATCGATCTATATAGAACATGTTACCATGCCCCTATTACCATTCCAGGCGAGCAGCAGTAGAAGTGAAGAACAAGAAGGGCAACTCACCATTGTGGCTGGCGGCCAACGGAGGCCACTTGGCCGTGGTCGAGATGCTGTACGCCGCCGGCGCTGACATTGATTCGCAGGATAACAGGAAGGTGGGTTCAATTAGTTAGAGACACACTTCTAGGTAATTTTTTTATTTACTATATGAGACCGAGTCATATTACGATAAATTAATAAAGATAGATAGATAGACCTATATCACCTGAACGTTTCGACCCATCTATATCTTTATTAATTTATCGTGATATGACCCGGTCTCATAAAGTAAATAAAATGAGTATAAATCGCGAGTGTTTAAAAATAAATATTTTAGGTACTTTGTTTTTATATTCTCTGACTAACAGACACTTGTACTTGTATAGATATTAATAGTGTGTGTTACTTTTTACGTTTAATTTTGTCTGAGTAGACATGGTAAAAGTTCAATACGAATATATTTTTAATCAAGTTATATTATAATAATAATGTAGATAGACAGTTTATCATGTGTGCATAATGTATAAAAATACGTTTTCCCAGGTGTCATGCCTAATGGCAGCTTTTCGAAAGGGTCACACGAAGGTAGTCAAGTGGATGGTGGGTCACGTCGCTCAGTTCCCATCTGACCAAGAAATGACTAGGTAAGTGCAAATTTTCATTGTCTAATAAAGCTTGTTTTTAAACATGTATGTAGATACAGTAATAGAATTTCTAAATATTTATTATCACACAAGTGTAATATTATCAAGCTAATATTTTGTGGAAATATAAATTTGATTATTTCATGTTTTTAATTTTTAGATACCTATGTACCGTTTCGGACAAAGAACTTTTAGAAAAATGCCAGGAGTGTGTGCGAGTCATCCGCGCTGCTAAAGAGACCCAAGCAGCGAAGGCCAATCAGGTAAATACAACAAAAACATGATAGGTATCAAACAAGTTCCTCAGAAAAGTTAAACTGTACATTTTTTTAGTATGTCCAGCAGTTTAATAATGTAAATAACTAGTTTAATAAATGTTATTCTGTTTAGAATGCAACCATTCTCCTAGAAGAGATAGACGCTGAGCGTAGTCGCGAAGAGAGCAGACGCCAAGCAGCCGCCAGGCGCCGCGAGCGCAAGAAGAAAAAGAAAATGGAGAAAAAGGTAATAATTTATTTATAGAATGGTACACATACTAAAAAATTTTTTAATATCTATTATATACACTACTATTGTGACGAGTAAAATGAGATTTAGATTTGTGTAAATACTAGATATTCTTTTTATTATGTTGACTATTAAAATTTCTGCATTTTTATGATAAATATAAGACGACGGTATAACGTCATTATTTTAAGTAGTATAAACTACATATCTTTGCAATACACTACTTGTTGGCCAACAACATTAACACACTTGTGCTGTCATAGGTTTATTATGAACTATTCTGTAAACGAAAGCTTGATTGAATCAGTAACTATTCTTTGATAACGTCCTAATGACGTGTTTTCCTGTATCTTCAGTCCATAATGAACCAAGACGAGAAGCAAAAGGACGGCGCGGGCGAGAAGGAAGCCAACGAGGCGGAGAACGAGCCTGACCCTGACGCTGAAGAGGAACAGGTGCCCAAGGAAGAGGGGGACTCCGGAATCGACGCCAATTCGCAGGTGAGCGTCACAAATAGTGTCATGGCTCAAGGGGCTAATGGAGTGGAAACAAATATGGAAAGTTCTAAGAGATCGGGAATATTTGTAGTTAGGAATGTTACAAGGGCCACATTTTTTTAGTTCCAAATTAGTGGCGCTGTAGTCAACGGAGACCTGTCAAATGCCAACAGGTCGTTTTCATAATGTAATCAAACATCTATTTGTTAAATAATTTAATTAAACATACGTATTATTAAATTATTTTAAATAAATAATAAATTAAACATACATATTTTTTCGACATTTTTATCATAAACAACGTTGAACTATTGATAAACAAATAAATTATTAGAAACTGATTAGAAATTGACACTTGACAGGTCTCCATTCTCACTAGCGCCCTAGCGGGATAAAAAAGTGAGGAATGCTGCCAGTATCACCGGTACATAGTCCTGCGCTCTTTCAGAGTCACAACACTATCGGCGTCGTTTCTAGCTGATTTTACTCTCATATTCGACGATGAACCAGTCAGACTAGTGCAAACGAGATAGACAAATGATATTGAAGGCCCCACATTTCAGTTGGTAACACGATGCCTATTTGTGGTTGCATGCTGAATACAAATGAAACTCACTTTCTTTCTCGTTTACTTAGGCCCTTCATCGTCAGACAGTATAATTATGGATTCTTTTTTACATTAAATTTTTTTCGTAGGAATGCAAGTAGATGTATTTCTTATCACGCTTCTATACAATATTTAAACGAATAACACACAATATTTAAATAATCCAAATCCCAGGGTTCCTGTTCTTCCTCGGAAGTGAAAGCGCCGCCAGCCCCACCGACGGCGAAAACAAAAAAGAAAAAGAAAGACGAGAAACCGTCGAGCGCCGCCACGCCAGGCACCGGCAAAGCCCCAGACAAAGCCAAGAGCAAGGCCGAGGCCAAGGAGCAGACTAAGCAAGAGAAGAAACAACAAGAGAAGGAGAATGTGGCGCCAGAGACGTCCGCCATCAAGACCCACGACAAGAAGCAAGAGAGCAAGCGGGAGAAGTGAGTTTTACAATTATATACATATACTACGCCCGTTTCCATGTAGAAAGGTAGGCATTGGTGACGCCCCTTCTGTCTCGATTCTGACAGACCACTTTCGCCATATTGACATTCACACATCTCCTCATACCAGTTATAGGTAGGTACTATTAACATAACCATTTTCATTAAGTTTTAAAGTTTTGTAAAATGTAGAAATTGACGTCACATTAATTCCATGGTGTGAATTCGTAGATTTTCGGAAGCGTACTGGTTGGAAAGATGAAGGTTCCATGGCTATTTTTCGTTTATTCTACCGATGAAAAAATAGCTCAATCGGTGTAAATTTATTAGGTTGACATTATTTCAAATGCAGCTGTAATACGTGCTTTTTCAGTCGTATTTCAATCATATTCACATCTGTACGCTGTCTCTTATATCCTAAGTCTCTTGTGCTCTCCGAAAAGTATGAAATTAACCCGTGACTTTATTGTTCTGCAGATGGGAAACTGAAACGAAGAACACTTCGCCCAAGGGTGCGACTGCGGCCGGTCGTCGCGAGGAAGGCTGGAAAGAAGTGGTGCGCAAGTCAAGCGTGCAAACCATCTCTACGGCTGACCCTGGGTAAGTCGAGCAATCCAAATATTATACTATTCTGATTTATAGATAAATAATAATAGTATTAATTTATTATATCATATATCTAGCATTCAAAGATCTTACAATGATTTTTCATTACTGAAACTAATTTAAGTTAAATAGTTTCCCCAAGATATGTACGAGTACTTACGTACTTTTATCCTGGTGAAACAATGATATCTCGTTCTCGATCACGCTTACCGTGGATATCGAGATTGTTCTAAAAAAAAGTGACAGTGAAAGTACCTAGAACTGCCGAATGTGTATAAAGAGGAATGCGAGGGTCAGTGAAGCGAAAGTAGTTTGCCAGGATCAGGACAGATGGTGATCAGTGATCTTTGCCTACCCCTGTACAGGGTGACGGAGATGATGTGTATGTATGTAAAGTGAATGTTTGCGAGCCCAAAATCCAATACATATTATAATACGTTATTTATAATATGTCATTCCTATGACAGATGCAAGCGCGTGTCAGTGGCGTCCCACGCGATCTCTCGCGTGATTGGCCGCGCGGGCTCCAACATCAACGCCATCCGCACGGCGACCGGCGCGCACATCGAGGTCGACAAGCAGACCAAGGGACAGGGCGAGAGGATCATCACTATCAAGTGAGTGCGAATTGTCATTAGTACTCTAGGCTATTCGCGTTAAGTAAATAGTGACGTCATGATGTACAGAGGTGAAACTGGCCAATGAGACGTGAGTAAATGAGAAAACAAGTCACATTGACCAATCGTAGACATTCGTTGTCACGTCTCATTGGTCAAATCGTTTGGGTAATGATGACGTCACTATTTTCTTAACGCGAATAGACTATAGTACTAGTATAGTTGTATGCGGTTAAACCTTGTTGTAGATGCAAGTGTTAATGTTTGTAAAATGAAAAATATACGAAACGAACTGTTAAAAAACTCCGAACTCGTAAAAATGACCAGTTATTTTGAGTATAGACTATCTGGTCAATATGTGGCTTGGAGGTGACGATAAAGTCATACGTAATAATCATGAAAGTTTTGTCTCTTAATTAATAGTCATGTCGTTTGGAAACATAAAGTTGTGTCATATATCCCCAAGGAATAAATATATTTTGAATGTTGGTATTGGAAGTATTTTTTATTTACATAATTCAAATACTTGTACAATATATTGTAATATTTGTTATTTTAAATAACATTAATTTAAATGCCATTTTTTGCAGGGGTTCGCCTGAAGCAACGAAGCACGCCGGCCAACTTAATAGCGGCGATGATCAGGGATCCAGATGCAGAGATAGTGCTGCTCCTCCCGAAGGTCAAACAGCCGGCACCTGCGCCCCTGCCCGCTCCCGCCAAAGCCACCAAACAGCCCCCTGCCAAGGTAATTGAAATAAAACTGTATTCTGTATTTTCTTTTCGTTTATTGAGTAATGGGTGAATGGCTGTTGCATTGTCGGGTAAAAAGCGTGGAAACTTAGATACTTAAAAATAACGTTAAATAAATGATGTACACACACACTTGATGTACACTTTCGAATGTTGCTCATCATGGTAAATTTAGAGAAGTTGGACGTAAATGTGTATCTAAAGTTACTTAAAGTGTTGGAAGTTACGTGTACCCTTAACTCCGTTAAACTTATGTAAGCATGAGACCACATCGTCAAAATATGTGATAGTAAATCCTAAAACTGTTTATTAAATAATAATATTATGTTCGTCAGGTAAACGTGACACTCGCTTCAACGGTGAATGCAGTCGGCAGTCCATCCGCCAACATCCGCGTGACGTCAGCCGTGAGGCCCACCAAGGCTCAAGCCACCCCGCCCCGCGTCACGCCGCAGCAGACGCGACCGCCATCTGCTGGTAAGTCTCTCCATGGTGAATGATACCTGTTCTTGAGAGAAAGCAAAAGGACATCAATTAATAAACGGACATGTTGTTCCTTCAAAAATGAATAATTGTGGTTGAATTGACTATTTAGTAAAGTAATAGTTCAACTAAGCATTCATTCACGACTGACGCAAATACAACCAGCCCTTATGCTGACGTTATTTCGACTAGTAGTCCTGTGGTAGCCTGGGATGTGTCCTATGCTAGACTGGGGCATAAAAAGAATGCTAACTAGCCGCCATTCTTCCCGGCATGTCGTAGAAGGCAACTAGATGTAAATAGAATCTATTGGACGATAGGCTAGCAACCTGTCACGAATGTTCCGTTATAACATCGATCGCTCGATACTAAATCTCCGAGGTTCTGTTTGCACCGCAAAGAAATAAAGGACGTGAATATATGTATACGTATTTTGACTGTACAGCTCCAGCCACAGCGGAGAAGCGTCCGCCGCAAGCGTCGAGCGCCGGCCCCACCCCAGTGAAGGCCCTCTCGTACACGGGGGCCATCGTGGGCGCGCGCTCGCACACGTTCGCCGCCAAGCTCACGGCGGCCACGTCCACGCCCGCCATGCACCAGGCCGGCACCAGCATGATGGACATCAAGCCCCGAAGTCAGGCTAATCAGGTAATTGGCTAAAAGTCTAGTTTTAGGACTATTGATACATGTGGTAGTCAAAGGTGCGGTGGCCATCTCCGCGATGGCGGAGGTAATAATTTTATGGACACCTCGAACCCACGCGTTGACTTGATAGTCAGTCCTTAAATATGATTGCTGCGTGAAAGTGGTACGCCGTGTCGTCATTTACTGGTCGTACCAGTCGATAATGTTAAATAATCAGTCAACAAAATAAAGTTTATTAGTGTAACTATTTAATAAATGTAAGTATCATCAATAACTGTTTTCAAAACGATTTAAAAAATTCTGTATGTCTGTATTGATATCAATTTATTAATAAACTTGTATGAATTAATTGTTAATATTATAATTCGCAGCCTCTAAGCAGTCCCGCGCCAATGGTGCCGTCACCAATAAAGTCGATGCCGCGCGAGTCGCCGCCCGCCAGCGCAGCCACGCCCACTGCCCCAGTGACCAATCAGGGCGTGATCGCGCCACCACTCGCGCGGCTCGAGGACACGCCCCCTCCGCAACGGAGCGCCTCCCACCATGTACAGGTAAATGCTAGTTTTAAGTATAGGTTGAGGTATATACGTTTTATGATTGGTATTTTGTTCTTTATGTAACCTTTTTAGTATGAATAGAGGTCTTTTGGCATAGAAGACCTCTTTTTCAGCAGATACAGTTGCTTTGTACAAATAGTGAATATAAATGCTATCTAGAGGGATCGGTACGTTTTGTTAAAAGTTCCCTCGCCGCTAGTACGTACTTTCATTTTATCACATCTTGTTAATTATAACAAAAGCCTATTTACTCATTCGAAAATAAAACGAGAAGCACCTATAACAAATAATAATTGTATACCAAACTATATTTAATATTCCTTTGTAATTACAGCTAAGTCCCGACGGCTGTGGATCATGGAATACTTCCACGAACGAAGACTCGACCCCAGTAACACCCGCCGCGCTGCATATTAACACCACGCCACAAGTGAGTATACGTAGACAACCTTAACTTATCTAGAAATTGTAGCTATTTCATTGTACCTAGATTAGTACAGCTTATCAAACAGTTTAATTTATTTTGGAACGGCTTTGTCACAGTCATGATTAGACGGTATTTATGATTGGGTCATGGTTAGATAGCTTCTGCGAAAGATGAGTTGAAACATCAATGAATAAGATGTAACTTGATGACGTAACGGTAAAGATTTATTACGATTACTCACTCATAGTGTAATCGTGCTAGCTGGGACGTCAATAGAATGCCAACGTGTTCTTCCCGGCATGTCGTAAGCGTCTAAGGGACAAGGGGTGTATGTACAAGATTCAATGTTCAATGTAACATTACAACTCCGTTATTTATGTTAAGAAGTACACTAGAAATGTACACTAGAAATTGTTTCACTGCATCAATGGTTTTCATTCTTGATATTTATTGTTATTGTTTGTGTGTTTAATGTAATTTGTGCATGTGGTGCAGTGAATAAAGTATTTTCTTTCTTTCTTTCTAAATGTATATGTACTCATAGCGTGATATTAATGTATTGTTTATTGTACTCTAGAGCGGCAGCGCCCAAGAGTATTCCTTGTTCAAAGACGTGTCGGGAGTCGGCAGTATGTGGATCCGCACTAGCGACGCCCCCCACAACCCCGAACCCACGCCACAGGTGAGTTAATGTAGCTGCTATTGTGTACTAGTGACCCGCTCCGGCTTCGCACGGGTATAAAATATATAGCCTACTCCACTATTTAATGGATGTTATACATATAAACCTTCCTCTTGAATCACTCTATCTATTAAAAAAACCGCATCAAAATCCGTTGCGTAGTTTCAAAGATTTAAGCATGCAAAGGGACATAGGGACAAAGAAAGCGACTTTGTTTTATACTATGTAGTGATACAACAATACCCATATTGTTACTCTGTAATCTAGTCCGCATGTCGTAGAAGGCTACTGAAGGACTAGAGGTAAATGGAATTACACACAACCCTAATGTTTATGATAAAAAGTGTCATAGTAGATATTTTACTCCAATGTTCTACACACATACACATCACGCCTGATTCCCTGTAGAGGGGTGGGCAGAGATCACGGATCCCCATTTGTCCCGATCCTGACAGACCACTTTCGCTTCAATGTTCTGTCGGATTAAATGACTTAAATGTATATGGATATTAAAGTGATGAATTATTATATAACTGTGGCTTTGTTCCGCAGGTGGATGCGTCCAAGGCGCCAGGGTACCGCGGAGGCAGCGCCGCTGGGGGTGGCTGTTCGCCGTGCTCCCGCGCCTCCTCCCACGGCAGCACGCCCCCGCCCACCTCCTTGCACGGACACCTGCCCAACGTACATAACATGGGTAAGTACTGTGTTTAGTCTGTCTGTAGATCGTGTTTTAATATTAGTATGTGTAGTCTGTCTCTAGATCGATTACATACATACATACACATCACGCCTGATTCCCTGTAGAGGGGTAGGCAGAGATCACGGATCCCCATTTGTCCCGATCCTGACAGACCACTTTCGCTCCATTGACATTCATACATCCTCTCATACACTCTCGGCGGTTATAGGTACTCCTAACGTCACCCTTTTTCAATAGATCGATTATATTTTATTAATAATATCTGTCGAAAACAAACAAAGCACATTGCTAGGGTGTACAAAAATAATGACTATTATGTATTTGAGACATGTGATAGTGGTAAGATGACAATTCTGTTTAAAGTTAAGCATGAACATGGAGTCATGGCAGGTCTTTGTTAAGTTTCTTATTCAATTAATTATATTTACAACTGTTTCAATCAGGGAAAACATTGAAAAAAATATGCATCTCTCTGGATGGATACAGCCTGTATATGACTCGAATATACCCTTATTTGTTGAATTAGTCGTCTATTTTCTTGATGTCAATAGGCTTTCGTATAACGTATATTCTATTAATATACCCATATTTGTTGAATTAGTTATCTTATAGGTTTTTTTTGAGGTTAATAGGCTTTCGTATAACGTATATTCTATAATTATAGGTAACACAGTAAACTCCATAGACATGGCCGCGCTGTCCCGCAATGGGCCCATGTACCAAGACGCCTCCCGCAACGGCCACAACCTGATGGTAAGATCCAAAGAAAACTATCTTAATAAATAGAGACTATTAGCCTATGCTATTTGTATAAGCAATTTTGTTCTGAACTGTAGTTGTATGGTGATAGTTATGTTATATGCAATTAAAATATTATGGAACTGATTTTTGTCATTGGATGTCATTATTCTTATATTTATCAGTAATATTATACATGAAATCAATTTTTATTCAAAAGATGATACACATAAAATCAGAATACAGCATCGTTTTCTAGGGAATCCTAATCCATCCATAACTTTATAATAATAAAAGGAATTAATTATTCACATCCCCAAACACATATACAATCCAAAAGGTTACAATTAAAACTTGCAAAATGGGGAGTATACCTTGTCCATGTTATTGCGCAACATAAAGGTTCCAACTCAGCTGGGTATATGTTGCGTTTCGTTGTTATGTCATGTGTTAATGTCATGCCATGCCATTCCAGGTATCAATGACATCGGGCGTGGGGGCGGCGCCGCTCGCAGCGTCCTCCCTCGGCCTTGGCTACGTCGGGGTGGAGTCTCGGCTGAACCCTCGAGCGCCGGACTTCGCCCAGCGACCGCCCGGAATGCACCACAAAGCTGTTAACCCGGTTAGTGGAATATGAGCTTAATAAAAAGAGGATACTATAATGAACATAGGTTACAGAAAAGGAGAACGCTAAATGAGTAGGTGTTAGTATCTGTAATGTGTCGTTGAGTTGTGTTATAGTTTGTGATAACATGTTTTGTCTAACAACTTAATATTGTGTATTTGTAATTAATGTTTTTTAATATTGGATCACTATTGTGTACTTATTGTGATGTTCTATTTGTAACCATGCATGACGATATTATATACTGTTACCAGTTGAAGGGTAGAATATCAAAGTAATATTATTCGTTTTGTACCTTCAGCAAATGTACCCGGGTGCCAGTCCCACCGCCAACCTCAGTTCCCTGATGATGTTCTCCCAACAACAGGCGGCAGCCGTCAAGCCACAACCGCACCTGCCCTATCAGGTACATAAACTATATGAAACTCCAAATATAAAAGTTTAGATGTTACATATGAACTTATCTCTAAATGTGTAATATAAACGTAAACAATTTATTACATTCTAATTCTATAAATTAGGATTTAATTCTCTGAGTTACTACGATCGAAACCTTGGTTTGATTGTCCATACATACATACACATCACGCCTGATTCCCTGTAGAGGGGTAGGCAGAGATCACGGATCCCCATTTGTTCCGATCCTGATAGACCACTTTCGCTTCATTGACAGTCATACATCTTCTCATACACTCTCGGTGGTTATAGGTACACCTAACGTCACCTTTTTTTGATTGTCCAATAAATCCCTGGCCCTTCTGAATGGATTTCTATGAGAGGCTCAACATGTTGATATTTTTGCTGACACTATTATTAAAGTAGCTGGCGAATTTAGGCTATACCTATGTAATAGCGTTTAATACAGTCTAGTGTTTAATTTGTTATAACAATAGTAGCGCTTTGGGTAACTGTAAGCTTCTATTGTAATTACGTAAATAAATAAATAAACCAATATCTCTATTCCAACTGTCAATTTAACATATTCACCCCCCTCTCCAGTCGATGCTCGGTAGCGGCGTGAACGTGGGCGCCGTGGGCAGCGTGAGCGGCGTGGGCGTGGGCATGGGCTGGGCCGAGGAGGAGGAGCGCAAGCCGCGGCCCATCGGCACGGAGCGCGCTTGGAAACTGACCTCCAACGAAGATTGGCACCACACCACCCACATGGGCGGCCATATGGAGCACGACCGCTACCAGGTATGTTGTAATGGAAAATAAGTATTATTAATAGGTTTGTTAACAGTTTCAAGACATTCGCGATTTATACTCATGATTAATAACTAGCGGGACTTATCGCGTATGTTTTTGTATAATAAAGTTATGAACCCGACGTTTCGGCTACGTTGCAGCGGCCATGGTCACGGCCAGACTGATTTTATTTTCCAGGTTAATAAAGGTAACTTTATTATATAAAAACATACGCGATAAGTCCCGCTAGTTATTAATCATGAGGTTTGTTTACCTTACATTATGTGGAGCTTTTTAATGATAAGTTCTTACGAAGTGTAATAAGTGTTTTTGACACATTTATGCCCTATGCCATCATATTTCTTCGCTGTTAGGTACTAAATGTACCTTTGATTGAATATTATTTGACGACCTCCGTGGCTCGATCGGTTAGACACCTCAACGCTAATCGGTTTGATTCCCGGTGAAGGCAGAGTTAAGAATGAAATGAATGAATGAATAAAGATGCTTTTCTAATGCTTGTACATTAGCCGCTACTTCACAACAAAGACATTCAGCTTGCATTGATAACGTTACTTTGTACTCTCTTGTCCACACGTACGCTAAATACGAGTACCATACATACGCTATATGACTAGTCCCGAGCTAGCTGGGACGTATAAAAAAAATGCCAACTAGCTGCCGTTCTCCCCGGCATGTCGTAGTAGGTGACTAAGGGACTAGGGGTAATTAGAACTTATTGGGCGATGTACTAGTAACCTGTCAGTAGTGTTCCATTATTACCTTGCAACCCCACTATTCTTGATAAATAGTAACGTAGGAGATATTATACCTCTGAGGTTATGTCCACCTCGAAACAGTTGAAAGGACATAAATTTAAATAATAAATAAATAATAATATTTGGACATTATTACACCAATTGAACTAGCCCCTTGGTAAGTACATTTAAGACTCGTGTTAAGGGTACTAGTCAACGTATATTTAAGAAATGTATACATATTATATATAAATAAATACTATAGCATAATATATAATCAACAACCAGACTGGAAATCACTAGAAAAGCGTTGTTCTTAACCCTGCCACCACCGGGAATCGAACCCGTACCCCACGATTAGCGTCCAGGTGTCTAACCGATCGCGTCACGGCGGTCGTCGAATTATGTATGTATGTGTAATATGAATTTATGTATGTATGTGTAATATTACTTATAAGGTTCCCGTTTCTCAGCAGGGCGTGCCTCCGATGGGCAACATGGCCGGTGGCGGTGCCGTGGGCGGAGAGTTCGGCCCCGTGACGGTGGCGGCGCTCTCGCTCATGCACGGCGTCCCGATGCCCTACATGCAGAGCGCGCCCGAGCCCCACTGGGAGCATCCCCACCATAACGTTAACGACAAACAGGTGAGTGCATGAGCCAGCCAGCAAAGTGAAGTCGGCTTCCCACTTATACTGAACGCTTACGTTCAACAAACGACGGATAAAAGGTTTAAGACGACTGCTAGCGAAATAATGTCGCATGAACGTCGCTAAACCATGGTTATGCAATGTTACAGCGACGTTTTAAATTGAACGTTTTCTTCCGACCGTTTCCGGCTCGAGCCACTGCGTCTGAAGAAAGTTATGTGCTAAGAAAGAGTGCCCACGAGAAGTGGGGAGGTAGGGCTACGTAAGATCTTTTTTTGTTCGAGTGGCCTTGTTGAACACGTAATCTTTTACGATCCTCCTACGTTAAAACTTAAAAAAACTTATTTGGTTACATCTTACAACATGATAGATACATTCTAATCCCAACCCAGGAAGGGGTTGCTTAGTTAAACAAATAATATCTAAACAGAATTATAAAAGTGTTCTTTGTTTTATGCAATTCAGATTGTTTATATGATTGTGCTGAACCGGCTTGTGTGTTTGTTGCAGTCCTGGAGTAGTAAATGGACGACGCACTAAGCGGTCCCCCGGAAGCGACGATCACGAATGCCTTAACTGACGAAATGGAGCTCGCATCTAGTACATTCATGCATACACTCTGTAACCCATGGAAGCGGTGTAGATATTAGTGAGATACAATTATTATTATATACAGATATACCTTACGAGACTTTGCGACCCGACTGATGGTCTTACTGCCGCTCGACGTTTTAGACAATTTATTATTCATATTCTATATATATTATAAAGGATATAATATAGTGAAAGTTATGTTAGTGTCGCCAGCGGGCGGCGGCGGAATGTGATTCCGGAGCGGCCGCCCTTGCGCCTCGAAGCAGCGGCGGCGCGGTCTCACGCCACAGCGCGTACTGCTTGTAAATGAGGAAGATTAAAATATCATTATATTGATGCACTGTATCTACTTGGAGTTTTTATAAAGTGCCACCTGTCTATTTTTGCCTTTTTCATTGTGTTTATTAAGTTTTATTTGGGTAATAGTGTTTATTTGTAAGCGAGTTGTTGTTTTGATGTGGGGCTGGTTGCCCGCCGCGAGCGGGTAATAAAGCGTTGTGAAAACTGACACCGTGTTTGACATTCGCACGCACCTCGCCACATCGGACAATCGAACGAAACTTGGTAAACAAATGAAGCGACACTAGACTAACAATTGCTACCTTCCCAACATATCTGCAACATTATGGTGATGAGTTAGCAACTTGTTACCTTTATTCCATCTCAACCCAACTATACAATTATGCTAAAAGTGATAATTTGACTCCAAGGTTTTGCCAACCCTGAAAGGTCTACACGAATGTAGATATATGTATGTATTTATTTTTGACAGGGCTATTAACTCGATAAAGTGTAATACAAAAAGCAAAATTCAGGAGTACCCAAACACAACCTCATGACTCTGTTTTCACACAATATATTTTTACATAATTTGACACTTACACCTCTTACTATGAAAATGTTTTGGTATGGAATGAGTATACTGAGATTATATATTATATAGCCTATTATAAAACTAAATACACTCTAATTATTAACATTATGCACTACCACAATTGAGAATAGTCAGAAACATCATATAGTGCGGCCATATTACTTAGAAGATGGACAGGCGGAATTCTAACTACCTAATGAAGAAACCAAGGATTCGTTTATAAGATCATAACGGAAAGAGATTTTATTAAATCACTCGGGAACGTGACATAGGTTTGTATAAAACGAAAATTTACAGGATTAGGCATTTCTGGCCTGATTTTTTGTAATTAATGGAAATTCGAAATCTATGGTAGTCAGACAAAGATGCTTCAGTTTAATCAAAACATTCATGATCTGAAAGAAAAATTGGCTGAAGTTACATGCACATCCTTTTTGAGATGACAACCTCGGAAAATAATATCTCCTACTTCACTTTTTAGCATGAATATTGGGCTTTTAATGTCATAATGGAACATAATGATAGGTTGTTGGCTAATCGTCCAATAGATTCCATACACCCCTATTCCCTTAGTCGCCTCTTACGACATACCGGGACGAACGGCAGCTATAGTTGCATTCTTTTTACGTCGCAATCTAAAACGAGACACGACTAAAGTAAAACTCAGATTAATTTATAATAAATTTTAATTTACATAAAATTGTACAAAAGAACTCTTTAAAACGCCAAAGAGATTCAATTAATCAGATATATTTATTTTGATTGAGCTAACATTTACTACTTAGACATACACATAATTAAACTTGGATGATATCATCTTATGGCTATGCTTAATGTGCATCTTGATGTAACTTACTAAATAGGGAATGTTCCAATACAATACAAATATTGTGCTTGCACGATAATTATTATCCGATTCACTGTGGCATATCTTATATTTTATAGTCTAAACTTACTGAGTAATTCTAAAATTAGTTCTAGAACCATGGAGTATAACTTTTTAATCATCTAAATATTGCATACAGACACATTTTTTAATCACAAATAAGAATTAATTGAGTGGAATTTTCAGTTAAAATACAACACTAAAACAATTAAAATTTGAAGACCTGGACTGGATGTAAAATATCATCCACACGTATCATATTATATATTACCATAAATGCAAAAATCCTACTTAGAAGGAAGCATGCAATTATTATCTATTGAATTAAGTTTTAGCTTTGGTTGTTTCTTGACAACAAATTTCCTCTTGATTTGTTTTACAGTTCCAAATGTCTGGACAAGATTTTGCTTTCCAATTCAATATGCAACTTCTCAACCTTCCTTGAATGTTTCTCTATCAATCTCTGTTGTTCATCAAAGCGGTCTACTTTATCAGTGGTTACCTGTAAACAGAAGGTATATTAAACAATTATATTATGATTGAACCAAAGTCGCAGAGATTGTCTATCGATGTTGCAAGCTGAAGTGGCAGGCGTCCCACGCTACGTATACCGAGACGCGGTCGCCATTCGAGAACCGACGACCGGAGTAAAGCGGTTCTCGAATGGCGACCGCGTCTAGTTAAACGTAGTGTGGGACGCCCCCCTGCCAGACGGACCGATGACCTAAAAAAGGTCGCTGGTAGTGGTTGGCTGAGGGCCACGAGTGATCGTTTTTTGTGGCGTTACCTTGGGGAGGCCTACGTCCAGCAGTGGACTGTCATAGGCTGATTGATTATGATATGATAGATATGATCGAAATTAGATATTCTCCAAAGAACATTTGATGACATTTTCTATGGGGACAAAAACTTATTAATTTTAAGTGATGCAAGGATACCCTTGGTGCTGAATTAACTCTTAAAAATGCAACCAAGACAGCAGCTGGTTAGACTGTATTCGTGTCTCAAATCTAACATACAACACTTGAGAGATAGTCAGAGGTTTAGTGTTGAACAACAATTGAGCGTTGTGACCGTCTTTGGTCGCCAAAACCCACTTTTAACAAATAATCAATATTTAACGTGACAGGTAGTAAACTTCAATATATTGTTTGCAGACTTAACCTCTATACTAAAAGCCATGAAAAGAAACTAAGCTTATCAACTTATGGAAGCAACTAAAAATAAATAACCTCATTGTGCATTTGCGCTGCCTTGCTCACATGGTCAGCCTGCAGGGTCCGCAACTTCAGCAGACGAGACTCATAGTGCAGTAGTTCAACCTAAAAAATAAAATTGTTTATTGGACCTTGTTAAAGAATGCGGTGTAGTCAGAGGTTCAGGTTTCCACTGAGGTAGGAAGGTAGTAATTCTGTGGCACCCTTGAACCCAGGTGTTGACCGGATAGTCAGTACTCAATGTGACAGGTGGTAAGCCATGTCGCCATTTACAAGCACTAACTATTACCTGTTTGGTACCCGGGGAACAGGTAGGTTTGCTCACAGTAGTATTGTTTTAAGGGTGTGCGTTCGCGCAGCGGAATGTTGTTGAATTTAAAGATTTTAATTATGCAGATATTTAGTGTATGACGTCGTATAATTGTGTATGGTAAAAAAAAATTTGTGCACGCAGCCATTGTGGAGAAATTCACCAAAAACTGATTCCGCTGGGCGAACGTTCGAATAGAAAAGACCACAATTAAGTATTCTTCGTAATAGAGAATGGCAGCTGCGCTATAAAGAGTGTATCAATGTATGGGTTTTAAGGTAAACCAACCAAATTGTGGTCTTTTCTATGTTATAGAGAGTTTATCGTTATAGAGAATAATGTTATAAAGAGTTTACACTGTATTTAGATTATATCTCAAGTCTCAAGCGCATACTTAAATAAAGTACCTACGTAAACGGTACCTACTTTCTGTCATAGTCAAATACATTTAAAAAAGTAGGTGTACAAAAATAAATGACCTATAAATTATATCGAAACAACAATTGTGTTATCACCTGTACCAATTCAATACCGGTATTATACTGTAAATTTTGAGATGTTACCTAAATATATTGCACGGCCGCTTTTTTGTAGCTATCCAAACTTGGTCGGGTTATGTAGGTTTTCGATGCTTCGTCAGTATTATAATTGTTTTTCTTTAATTACTGAATTTAATGACATGAAATTTTGCATGTGAATAGTTGAATGAATACACAAATTATTGGCATACATTTTACCATGCAATTCCTTTAGAACGTCATGATATTTGACTGCTTTGTAAACAGTGATCTATTCGTGGTAAATTGTCCTATAACTCTTTAATTACTAACGGAACATCATTGATACTTGGCAACGTGTTGCAGACACTTACAAGGTTTGTATAAACGTGAAAATCTAGACCCCAAAGTGCATACTTTAAGAACTAAGACCTAATAAGCGTATTTTACGTTTATATTTTTATCTTTTAAGCCTTACGATTTTTTCTAAATCTGTTTATTAAACAAATATAAACAAATTCAAAACAACGTATGTAAAAATCTACAGCTCTCTATGTAAGCGCTTTGTATGAAAACTAGCTAATGGCCAAACGTTCGCGTAGCGGAAACGTGAATTTCTCCGAAGTTTATGCATGCACTAATTTTATTCATACATACACAATTACACACAAATACACACTAATTTTTGGACACATCTCTTTTCTTCTAAAGTCAATGGATCAAAAAAAGTTCCGCTGGGCGAACGTTCGCCCAGCGGAATCAGTTTTTGGTGAATTTCTCCACAATGGCTGCGTGCACAAATTTTTTTTTACCATACACAATTATACGACGTCATACACTAAATATCTGCATAATTAAAATCTTTAAATTCAACAACATTCCGCTGCGCGAACGCACACGTTTTAAGGATCAAAGAAATATTTGAATTTAAAGACTTAGACCTCGAATTGTGAAAAGGAATGTATGAACCACTACCTATTTCCTTATAACTAAGTAAGTCTATGAGTACTTAGCGGTGAACAGAACTTATACAGATAATTTTGGAATAATTATATGACAACGACCAACGCATTCAAAACCATTAACCCTTGCAAGGTAGTCAAGAGGTTCAGGTGTCCATATCCACAGTTGTGAAGGTAGTAATTCTATAGCCACCTCGAAGTATTGAGTGTTGACAAGATAGTAAATACTCAATGTGACATTTTAAATAATTATGTGAATGATGACAAACACTAAAATTACTTTTATAACACTCATGTTGTCATTCTAATTTTTAAATAGTTACATCTATTGCCTGATAATACATATTATACATAAGAACGAATAAGAGACAAGTACTAATTTCATTCAGAAATCATAAACTTTGTGCTCAATCTCTTCAATGAATTTACATACACATTACGCCTGATCAGGATCCCTATCTACCCCAATCCTGCCAAACCAATTTCGCTTCATTGACACTCACACACCTCATCGCACACACTCGGCGATTATAGGTACAATACGACGCCTATTTGACTGCCATAATATGTCTTATTATATTACTGTATATTTATGACATTAAACATTTTTTTTGTAATGAAAATTACTAAGCAACGACTTAAAGAAGTCGTAGTGTTAAATTGATATGTATATTACTGCAGTAGTGCTTACCTTCAGAGACTCTAACTCGTGCATTGTGAAGTTAGAGCCAACAGCCAACTTCCACAGCTCCTGCACTTTGGGCTCCACAAACTCTTTGCTCAGTGGCCCTATGACAAAAGTCATTACATACAAACACAAAGTTTATAGGATTTTCCTCACATCAGTAATAAACATTCAGTAAAAAAATATGTTAAAAAGAACTTATGTCTCCGAGGTTCTGTCTACCACAAAAAGATTAAAGGACGTGAATTTATATGTATGTATAATCATTAAAAAACACTAACATTTTTGGTGTATCTAGTTCAGTTTTTGAATGTGTGTAAGCAATAGAGAAAAAACACTGGTAGTCATTTATTTACTGAGATAATACTAAGTAGAATTTAATGTAATGAATGGCTCTGCCGTGGCACCAACAACCATTCGAGTAATTGAACACAAGTGATCATCTATCGTGGAGCACCCTTGGGCGGGTCTACATTCCTCATTGGTTTGCTGAATTTATTTTACTACTAATACTATCATAAACTTAACTATAGTACATTCGCATTAAGAAAATAGTGAAGTCATCATGTCTCCATGATTTAACCAATGAGATTTTATAATGGTTGTTTGTTATTGGTCAACGTGACTTCTTTTCTCGTTAACTAACGTCTCATTGGCCAGTTTAACCTCTGAATATCATGACATCACTATTTACTAAACGCGAATAGACTGTAAAGATAAAATATAATGAGTACCCTGAGCAGCCTTCCTGTGCAGTCTGTCGTAGCCATCTCTTAGTTGTTGATGCTTCTCCCGCACCAGGTTAGCCTTTTGTATCAGATCTTCCTCATCAACTTCCTCTTCCTTTATCTCATTGAACTTCTCCATTTCATCCTCATTGATAGCATCTGTAATAAAAAATACCATAAAGTGTCACCAGTGAACAAATTATTCTTATGATTACATTATTGTAACATTACAAAGATTTATAAAATGACAAAGGTATGACTCTAGACGAGTACTAAATACTATCAATCTTCATTTGTTCAAGTCAAGTTTAGTAGTCATAAGCATTAAAATCAAATATAAAAGCTGTGATAGCAGTAGAAAATATAAGGGAATTTAGTAAATAATGGTGACAACTATGATAAATAGTACTATTGAAATGAAAATCTTTTTTATTCAATATAAGGATCATAAAATCAGTATTCATAACTAATACATAACATAACCATAACATAACATACGCTTCACGACTTGTGTATACACACTCCCTTTTTTATTATGGCGGGGTAGTCAGAGGCTGGAATGCTCATCTCCGAAATTTTCGAAGGCATGTTACGTATGGGTCATTCGAAGCCCGCGTATCACTAGATAGACAGCACCCAACGTGATAGGTAGTGAACCTTATCGCCGTATATAGGCACTGACTATTACCTATCCTGAGGGATAGGCAGGTTTCCTCACGATGTTTTCCCTCACCGTTAGCGACTGTAAATTATGTACATAAATGAAAAACACATATTTAAATTTCATTCATTGGTACATGCCAGAGTCGGGATTCGAACCTAGGACCTTTCTCATACGAAGTCCGAGGTCTTACCCACTGAGCTACAGCCGCTTTACTAATACTTTAAACAAAAACCACTCACTGCGATAGCCTTCTTTGTCACCCTCAGCGATATCATTGAGCAAATTGTAGTACTGATCAATCTTCTCCTGGTGGTGTTGGAATTCCTCTTTCAGGGTTGACAGCTCTTCGGCCGTGAACCCTGCACTTTCCGCTTTCATCCACAAGTTGTTCAGTTTCTTGTCTTTGAACAAACTTTTGTTAATATGGGCGTCGCTTGCACTCTGAAAAATGATGATACAAATTGGTATTAGGATAACTTTTTAGGTAAACACAAAAATGTTTCCTAATTTGGCCATTGATAAGTGAACAAAAGAAGCGATATAATAGTTGTGGTGTAACTCATAATATAAATGATTTTATGAGTATTCAAAAAGTAATCACTTTTTATATTAGTGAGTTAAAAATTTCATTCATTATTTATCTATTAGTTATCCAATATTTGGGGTTTCCAACTCAAAACCTACATCTCTTATCAACAATAGGTTAAATTGTTTTATGATACTATTGATTAAAAGGCACCAAATGTATAAACAAATTAAAAACTGTACAATAACAGATATTGGATACATGGGCGTATAAATGAAATTCAATTTTTTAAGCAAAGTAGATATGTGAATAAGACAAAAGACAAACACATTCATGACTGTTAACCCTTGCAGAGTAGTCAAAGGTTCAAGTTTCTATCTTCACAACTGCGAAGGTAGTTCTATGGCCACCAATAACCCATGTGTTGACCAGATAGTCAGTAATCAATGTGAAAGGTGGTAAGCCGTGTCGCCATTTACAAGCACTGTGTATTACCTTTGATTTTTTATGTTTTCCCCCACCATAATATTGGACGCATTTAGTAAATGTATTTTTATTAATAAAATGTACATAGAAATTCATTCAACTTCATTTCCATTGGTACATGCTCAAGCGGGTCAAGAGAGAGTCAAGCCCCAAACAACTGAGGTACATCTAATGTGAATAAGAATAAATATTAAATTTATAAAAATATGTTACATAAATAAATGTTAGTTCTTAAAATCTTAAGTAGATAATAAACTTAAAAAAGTAGAAAAACACAATAATTAAGAACTCAAATTATTCTTATCAATGCTTTGTGCAAGTCACTTAATACCTTTTTCAGTTAGCTTCTATGTTGAACCCATCAAGACCTTTGTTATCAGTTTTAATAAAAAGTAGGTTCGTTACAAACAACTCGCTTATTACACAGGAGGAAGTTTTAGATAAAATTCACAATATTCCAATATTAATTTACATTTATTTATTCAAAGCCTGGGTGTTTGGTTATATTTTATTCACTAAAAATTCACTATTCACCATACAAAACATGCATTCACATTATCAGAGTTAATATCACGTTACTTCTATTAATAAAAATATGTGGAGAAACTTACAGGTACATGGTCCTTTTCACGCTTAGTGACATCCTCAAAATGCTCCAGCAGGCCGTAGGCAGTCATGAGCTGCGTAATCTTCTTCCTTAGGTTAGCCTCTTGCAGCCCATCTTTGTCAGACCCCATGCTCTTGTCGCGTTTGTGAATAATCTCAAGGCGATCTTGGATCTTTAGATCATTGTACAAAGACTTCAGTTTAGGTTCTGTTAGCCTCTGAAATGAAGAATATGGTTGAGAAATTGCTTTAGAGATGAAAAAGTTCGGTGGATGGAAATAATTCTGATATTTTGTTAAGAATTAAGAACAGAGTGCTATTGACGATAAATTATATAATTAATGTATATGTGGCCACATTCAAGAGTGGATTTTGCTATTAAATAATAATTTCTTTGCACTTCACTACATGATTTTAAATCGTACCTGCTGAGCCTTAGCCCACAAAATGTTTAACTTGTTCATTCTAAAAGGCTTCTCCAGTTTTCTAAAATCTACGGGATTCACATTGTTTTTCGGTTTTTCATTAACATCTTTAGAATATTTATGAGCACTAACAAGTGAAAATACAAATATCATTAAAAATAATTTTGTAACAAGCGCCATTTTCAGTAATTATTACGATATTGGAAGTAGATTATTAATTAATAGCAGGGTGAAAATGTGGCCCTTGGTAACTTTGTGAGTTAGGTATTATTTCTGGCTGCACTGATAAAAATTAATAGGTTCTCGAATATTAGAGTACCCGCCACATAAGGTGGCAGTTGGAGGCGTCGCCACAGTCGCGTAATCCAGTGTTGCCAGTAAACACGCCAAAACTAGCACTCACTGTGCCATACGGCTCGATACATAATATTGAGGTTTCATTTGTAACGATCTTTGGTTGCAGAGCTATAAACTCAAATAAAACAAATTAATATACCAAAGTCAAAAGTCAAAATATTTTTATTCAAAATAGGCCCTATCATAAGCTCTCTTTGAAAGTTATTTTATGATCTAAGTACAAATTAAAAAAACTATATATTGACAAAAGGAATATATATGAGTGAAGTGGAAGGGCGGTTACGTAGGGGCCGGCCTAATAAGACATATATGTAACAGTCAGATAGACGCTATATTGAAAAAAGGTCACGTTAGGAGTACCTATAACCGCCGAGAGTGTATTAGAGAATGTATGAATGTCAATGAAGCGAAAGTGGTCTGTCAGGATCGGGACAAATGGGGATCCGTGATCTCTGCCTACCCCTCTACAGGGAATCAGGCGTGATGTGTATGTATGTATGTAAAAAAACTATTTCAAACATGGCACTGAGCATTGTCTTCACATATTTTTACCGAGGTTAGTTCACCAACTATTTCGGCTGCTCAAGATGCCACGTCATGAAGACCACGACCGCTCTGAAAGGAGCGTAACGATTGAGAAGAAGAAGTTCAGCGGAGACCCTTGGAGAAGAACTAACAAGAAACTCCAGAAATCAATTTATTATAATCACCCTTAACAAACATAAAAATTACAAAGAGTGGGCAAAAAACACAACGCTGGTAATACTAAATTTACCTTTCATACAAAATAACACGCAATGGCGGAAACGTCAAATTTAGTTCCAAGTTTGGCTACTGCCACCTTATGTGGCGGGTACTCTACGAGCGGCAAAAAACAAGCACTTGCAACTTGAAAACGTACTTCATCACTTGTTATGACTTGTGACTGACACTGCATTTAATCACTGATAGGTGACACTGAATAATTGTAAAATGTTGTAAAGTTACATTGACACGATCACAGTTTTTGTTTTATTTAGTTTATTATTCTGTTACAAATGCAAAACTATTACAATCTAATTAACTATCAATTTAAAAAATGGACACATATTATAGGTAAGTAATTATATTATATATATATAATTATATTATATATGAAATAAATTAGGTAAGCGAGTTACGATGAAGCATACGTGAAGCAACTTATCGCAAACTATTACCTCCCTGAGCAGGTAAGAGATTTTGTTTAAAAAAGGTGACACGGCAGTAAGTCTGTCACATTGAGTGCCTACTGACTGCCTAGTCAAGACGTTGGTTCAAGGTGGCAATATAATTACTATCTCCGCAATCGCGGAGATGCACAGTGAATCTTTAACATTTGCCTACGGTGCAAGGGTCACTATACGCGAAAACGTTTGTATTTTTTATATTTTAAGTACCATCAGATGTATTTGAGGATGTGTATGACGACTTAATATGTGAAAGAAGCGAAAATGGTTTTCCTACAACCGAAAAATAAGGATTGGTGATTTCTACCTACCTACCTCTTTGTAGACAGAGTTGTTGAGTGTATATTATACCTCCTCTAATTATAGCTGCTGTATATGTATGTGATATATCCTAGGTCACTGTTTAGCTTGAATTGGTTGGTTGCGACGTTATAACGGAACATTGGTTGAACATCGTGCTAACGAGCCTATCGCCTAATAGATTTTATTTATATATGACATAAATTTCACGATTGAGCCGCTAAACTCAAATACAATTCTGGAATAGTAAATACAGAATATTTTACATGAGTAAATTATTAATCAGGAAGTTTTTTAAAATTGTATCTTAATATTTATTTAGTTTTCCAAAAGTTAAATACATATTATACATATAAATCCTTTCGAAATAATTTCAGTTTTGAATGCAAATTCGACAGCAAAGTTTTTTCTCATAATGACGTTTTCTGGTAGGCCCTAGCACGGGAAGCAAAATAAACGTTAACTAGCTGCAGTTCATCCTGCACGTCAAAGGCGACTAAGGGACTAGGGTGAAATGGAATCTCGGCTTTGGTATCTACCAATGAATGAATTTTTATTTTTTATTTTCATTTACATACATAATTTCCGATCACTTACGATGAGGGAGAACCTCGTGAGGAAACCTGCCTATCCATCGAGATGGGCTAGTAATATCACAACCCCAATGTTTATGCTAAATCTTTAACATTATTGTTTCTCCAAGTTTATGCTCACCCCGAAACATACACACACTCGCCATATATTGTAGGTGAAACAAATAGCCGTTTTGCGAAGCCTGCGTTTGGGGTACACGTACATGTATCACACGGACTGGAAAAAAAATGGCAACTCGGTGTCGTTATTCCCAGCTATACAAGCTGCGGTGGTTTAGGAGTAAATAGAATCTATTGGCCGATGGGTTAATGGACGCGAGTGTATATGTATGTAGGCCTACTATATAACTGAAATAGATGGAACAAAGAATATTATATTAATTGTATTAACAATTGTTTCTTGCCAAAATCTACTAACAAATTTATACACTCTTACATATTTCTTTAGGCCGAGTTAATCTTTCGATGTAAGGCCTAAACAAACTGGAATTAAAAAAACTATTTCTTTGTATCACTATATGAACAGTGGAGCTTATAACTTATTACCGATATCCTTATTTTAACTATTTAATTTACATCTTAAATATAGATACTTACAGAAATAACCATATTAAATATGTATAAATTAAAATCATTAAAAAAAATTAAAGCTAAGAAAAAGTTAATGTCTCCTCTAATGTTATGAATTTGAGTATCCAGAAGCAATAATCCCTGGCACAATAGCAACGTTGCCTCGCTGGATAGACATCGACAAGCTCTGGGCCAAAAACTTCCTGGAACGTCTATCCCTACAAACAATAATTATGATCTATACCAGGGGTGTCCAAACTAGATGGGACCCAGGGCCAATAAAAAAGACTAAATACATTGGTGGGCCGCAAAATATTTATTAAAATGATAAAATGGTAATAACAATATCGTTATTTTATTATCTACTTTTTCATTAATTTGTCTTTTACAATTCTATCAATATTAACCTCAATACTAGTGGAAGCTAGAGATCCCGCCACATAAGGTGGCAGTAGCCAAACTTGGAACTAAATTTGACGTTACCGCCATTGCGTGTTATTTTGTATGAAAGGTAAATTTAGTATTACCAGCGTTGTGTTTATTGCCCACTCTTTGTAATTTTTATGTTTGTTAAGGGTGATTATAATAAATTGATTTCCGGAGTTTCTTGTTAGTTCTTCTCCAAGCTAGGGTCTCCGCTGATCTAACCTCGGTAAAAAATATGTAAAGACAATGCTCAGTGCCATGTTTGAAATAATAGTTTTAAGAGATTCGCGATTTATACTCATGATATAAGATATAAGGGTGTGTATAAGATTGATTGCAGCTGTGGGAAATCCTACGTCGAACACACTAAACGGTCTATTGCGGACAGGGTGAAGGAACACATAATATATAATAAGAAGGATAAGTCCCGTTAATTATTAATCATGTTTGAAATAGTTTAATAAACATATTTTGACTTTGATATATTAATTTGTTTTATTTGAGTTTATAGCTCTGCAACCAAAGACCGTTACAAATGAAACTTATAATGTATCGAGCCGTATGGCACAGTGAGTGCTAGTTTTGGCGTGTTTACTGGTAACACTGAATTACGCGACTGTGGCGACGCCTCCAACTGCCACCTTATGTGGCGGGATCTCTAGGCGTAGTGCATGTTTAAGTGAAGTATCTGTCAATGAAGACCTGTATTACGATTTAATAAACTTTATTGTTCAATATGCACTTTCACAAAGGTAGGTACTGCCCATCATCGAGCCCATTTTATGCCCGAAATTTGTCAGTTTCGGGAAACATTCAACAAGGACCTTAAAAAACTCAATTCCTGTTTCTGTTGCCAAAAAGGTTCAATGGGCCGCAGCAATCTAAACCGTGGGCCGCATACGTCTATACAAACACAAAATATTGTCTCAAACGTCTAAGAGCCATTTAACGAGTGTCAACTACGGCCCGTTTTGATCAAATGCAGCCTCTGCAGCACCAAATGTCAGTCAGTTACATCCATTTATCAATCCAGTCACCAATATGAATTCAATGAATTGTTTCTGTTCTGTCCAGTCAAAATAATCTGATATTCGTTTATTTTGTGGATTGTGTTAGTTCACAGTGCTATTTATATTTAGTATTACTTGTGTTTTTATATCTACCTTTCTTCGAGTAAATATCAAAGCACGTATGTGTTAATTTGTTTTGGAAGAAAACAAAAGTAACATTTACTCTTTGTTGTTGTTAAATAGAATATTTTTATCAATGCTGGCTCACCTTTCACATGAAACATTGAATATAATTCACCCCACTATTAGTTGAATCTGCGTTTATCTTCGTATCGGAGCCATGTGTTGGTAGCTGCACTTTCTCTCGTTACTTAATACTTGGGTCAGTTGGTCCGCGCTAATGTTGGAGAGCGGTGTTGTGTTGTGATGCCCTTGTGTTCTAAGTGCAAGTGTTTGTCACGATGAGGCGAGGAAGTGCTGGGAGCGGAGGCTGCGGCTGGGGCGGCGGAGTCTTCGGCCGATGGTCCCTCAGAAGGCTGCTTCTCGATAGCCCTTTGGTGGGCAGAAGATTGGCACATACTGGTAAGTTTACGATTTTCACTTTGTGTGTATGCATTATAATATTATCAGCATGTAATGGAAGGTTTTTTACTTTAAATAAAACTACACATGATGATTTGAACTGTGATATTATAGTTGGTAAGCAATAAAAATGTAAAGTTGCATACAAATTTTGTCTTTTTTTATATTAATTAAGTAATTCAATAATTGAAATATGTATTTCAATAATTATCTTAATATGAATACAATTAAATTAGGAGTCCAATTACTTATTAAAAATATTGTTTTATAGTTCATTACTTAAATTATTCCATTAATAACTAAATTATGTGTTTCCCTTACAAAGAAACTTATATTGTAATTAAAATACCTTTTTGTACAGATTGAAGTAACATATTGAATATTTTGTTTTTATTCTTAACACATTCGTCGCCATGGTGGGTCAAAATGACCGGCACCACATATACTTTTTTGGACCATGGCGACGAAAGTGTTAAATATCTCTCAATTATTCATAACCTATAGAACTTATATGCCAGTGTTCACAGGTCTTTACTCTGTGAGATTTCAAGCATTTTTTAATTTCAATAATAGCATGGTTGCAACTCATATCATAAAATGGAAATGGGTCTCGCTATTTAAAGATAAATCAAACTTTGCCAATCTAAGTGTGATTTCAGCAATGCATTCTGCTATAGATAGTTGTAATAGCACTCATTTGCCCATCAAAATTGTTACTTATATAAGTGGTTTAAAGTGAACACAGTATTTTAGATTACCTTAAACTTATATTGTTATTGCATTTATTGAAATTCTTTAGTCATAAAAGTTCAATAGTTTTTATTTGAATAAAATTAAAATTAAAGTTTTATTCATATATCTATCTACCATTAATCAGGTGGTTTACCTTTACGAAACCCTTAAAAATTCGATGTGGAAGCTTCCTTTAGGTTCCAAATGCATTTCTTAGCAGATTAACTAAAGTGATGTGTTACAGTCGAGACAGATGTGGATCTCTGTCTACCCTTTTACAGGGAAATGGGCATGATATTTATGTATGTATTAACTAGGAATGGTCAATATGATTCATTCATTGAATAGCACTATGAACAGTTAAGGAAATAAATTGAATCTGTTTTTCTTTTTATATATTGCTTACTTTTTTGGTTTTAACCTTTGAAGTCCATCAAGCATAATTCAAGTTCATTGAAATAATAAAAAACATTTGTAAGCGTGCATCCATGATAATATGATTTTAACTGGAACCCTGTAAATCAGTTTCAATGCCACCTCTCTATATCAATGTCAACTTGGATAGGATCAGTGATACATTAACCTCTCGAATAACCTCATCAATGTTAAACTGTAATAAGTGAGTTGGAGAAACAATAAAGTTATGCATTATGTTTAAAACTTAATTAGTTTGTTTGGGTTTGCATTATTTATATTAAATTACTCATTAGCAACTAGTATGGATGTAATTTCATTGACTAAATCCTTGGTCACACATAGCTTTAACAATATAATGATCATAGATATTACTTATTGAAAGGTACAAAAATAAGATCTCATAAAATAATGTACAATTCCAGTCCCAGCAATTTTTTATAAGGTCTAAGTTTATAAGAACAAAAGACAATATTTTATATTTTAAAACTGGTGCCACTATACATTCGAGTGCTTCGAAATGATAAATATTGTCTTATGTTCTTATAAACGTAAACCTTATAAAAAGTTACTGGGACTGCACTTTTAGAGTTAACTTTACATGATTAATTTAGTACAAAAACTGAGTTATAAATTTAGTGTACATTATTATATGAGAATTTATTTCATGCCTTTCAATAAGTGATATTGAATTATTTGATCATTATATTGAATAAAAAGAATTTGAGACAATTTCATATTTAGATAGATCAAAAACTAAAATACCTATAGTCAGTGTTAAAAGAAGTATGTTAATGCATAACTTGTTATCAATTCTAGGTAATTGGAACAATGAGGTTTCTACTTAGTATCCTTTGTTGGAAATTCATAGGAATTCATACAAATATGTATGAGTATAATAATTTGTATTATGTTTTGGTGCTATTGTTCATGACAATAGTAGTAATGTTTTATCTTTAGTGCAATCATTGTATAATCTTGTCTTACTCAGTATACATACATACACATCACACCCATTCCCTGTAGAAGGGTAGATAGTGATCAGAGATAGACCTGATACTCACAAACCACTTTTGCTTCAGTGACATTTGTACTCCTCTTACAGACTGGGTGGTTATGGGTACTTATAACATTACCTTTTTCCAATGAGTCATCTTTGTGACCGTCACTTATAACATTATCTTACTAATAAGATGTATTATATGTTTAAATTGAGTGCAGGGTTGAAACTGAACAGTATTTGTAATATTTATTTGTTTACTTATAAATCTTTATTAAGCTTACAATCTTTTGACTAAATCAGCCTAAGCTTTATTAGTGATTTGGTGAAAAATAACAAAAGGTGGGGCCAAGGTTTAGTCTAATCTTTAGACCAGCCAGTGACCCAGTGATATATTATCATATAGGTAGTAAATATATTCTATGTCATTATGACTTTCAAAATCATACCCCAAACATGTTAAATTGTATATATCGTCTTACTGTTTTACTTAACTACTTAACAACTTTTTCATTTAATACGTGCTTATTATGGTACAACATACACCATAGTTCATGAAGGTTAGAAACCTCATTTTATGTTGTTTACTCATAGGTAGGTACAGTGTTTTTATTATAAAATGCCAATGACTTCTCTGATTGTTCATTGAACCATACACAAGTGTGTTAAAGCAATTTAAATATGAGTATTTAAATGTTTGTGTTTTTTATAAGTAAGTAATGAGTATTATAAGTGATGAATATTTTAATGAATGTGATTAAATGATCATCAAATATTGTAAATGCATGATCGGATGAAATGATAAAGTGTAAAAGGATATGTTATTGTAAATACAAAGTGCCATTTCAATATCTCAATTAGTGTTTAGTGTGTGTTAGATGATCTACATGTAGATTTACCAATTAATACGGTCTAACTGAGGCCATAAATAAGAAGATTTATGAGTGATAATTTTTAAGTCCATCTTAATATCTTTGCTCAGATTAATTCACTTGCTGTCTCTCCTCATAATATGCTAAAACGTGATTGGCTTAGACAAGCCTTACGTGTCAATTGATCAGTTTGTAGCATTAGTGTTTTTGTGCAGTAGTAACAGTAATTTTAGGTGTCAGCACAAATGTTTAAAACTTCATTGACATAGTTACATTCTGTGTTCTTAACATGTTTTTTATTGTGTATGAATTTGATAGCGAAAAGTTACGAAGTGTTCTATCAACTGAATGGAAAGTCATTAAAATTTTGAACAGAATAAAAAGTATTTTGGTGTGTTTTCCGGGAAAATTAAGAATAACTTGGCAACTAAATAAGAGACCTACTTCAGTCCGATTCTCTGAAACCATTTAAGTTCAAAGGAGTGTAATAAACAAATAAATAATTGATGGGTCTCTGAACGTTGAGTAAATCAACAATTTAAAGAAATATAATGCAGGTAGGTGTATGTATACCTTAACGTAATACTTGCACAGGGACCTTACTCCACTAATGCATTGCTGCACACAGTGGAGTGCCAAAAGTGTCAAATTACGGCCACTGAAGTATTACTGTATTGATACTGAAGTTATATTGTTCCTAAAATGCATTAGTGGAGTAAGGCCCCAGCTAGGTTAATTTGTAGGCATTCACACGAGTGCGACGATAAATAAATAAAGCTGAATAGATATGTAGGTAAACAAGGATTTCATTGGAACAGTACACTTGTTTTTCTTTCCAAGTACACGTGTTATCGACGTCATACTGGTATCGGGGAATTACGTGCTCGATACGGTATTTCGTGGAGACAATCTTTTCATATCGCTACGTGTCAAGGGAAATGAAAACCTATTTTATTTTTCATTTAAATCACTTATACGTTCAAGATTGTTTTCGTTTCTTACGAAATAAGAATAAAGTAAACAAGGGAAACCACTTTGAGGAACCTTCCTATTTGTTTGGATGGGTAAAAGTTAGTGACTGTAGGGTAATATATAACATACAATTGCAGCAAAAGGTTAACGAAAACTCAGTTGATGGTGGTACGGTTTTTCTAAGATCGTAAAATCTCTGTTATGTAACTACATAATTACTTATTTTATGAAAGCGAAGAGAAATACCAGCACTAATACGTACTGGTTTCGTTTTATTTTCTTTTTAATTTGAAGGGAAATTGGCTTGCGAATCATGGGGATCCAGCTTCATCAAAGTCGGCATGCACGAGGAAAGTAATAAAACCTATTAGTTACTTAGTTACGCTAGATGGCTGAGGAAAATCCTATTCTTCAAAATAGGTTAGAACTTGTACATGGCGTTTCGAATTACTCTACCTGTCACGTTAGATGCTGACTATCTGATTAGGGTAGGTTCGAGGTGGCAATAGTAATACTATTATCTGTGCTAATACTAACTAACTTCGTAAAACTACCCCGCAAGTGTCAAAGGTCGTTATTGTTCTATGTGTGATGAAAACTAGCATAGAAAGGGACTAGGGCTAACGAAAGTAAAACGGTATCCATCGTACCCTTTAAATATTAATAGTCGTGACGGTCTTAGTATCATATTTTAAACCGCCAGGTACAATGGTTTTCAGTGACCGGAAAATGAACCTCCATGCCATGTAAACTCAAATGTACAGTTAAGTCTAGTGTCTGACCTCTTTTGTCGAGAGACGGTGATTTTGTATATGTAACTGACTATATACAGTTACATGCATTAAGCACAACGCCAATATAAAACCGCAATCACTCATAACGTCTCTTTTTGCATATAGCAGTTCGTATAATATACTAGCGTAGATTATTAACATACATTTATGCATCTACTTCTACAATAGGCAGATATTGTCGATCGCTGCCTCGAGACAAGTCTCTCTTGCTCCACTCAGATCCATTAACCTTCTCATATTTAGTAACTATCTATTTAGAGATGTCTTTTTTCGGAAGTAATTGCTCGTAGTAATGTGTGTGTTGATGTTTATTTATACCTCCTCATACACACTCGTTCTAGGTAACTAGTTACTTCTAACGCCACCCTCTTTCAATATGTTTTGTATCTGACAGTCATATGTCTTATTACGTAACCGCCCTTCCACCTGAGTATGAGGTGCATGAATGTAAAAGAAGCGAAAGTGGTTTATCAGGATCGTGTCATATGGGATTTGTGTTCTGTGCCTTCTAGAAAAACGGTGTTATTTGTATATCTACGTATGTTGTTCATTTAAATACTCGCAACGATTGCTCACGATATGAAAAATGTGATGTGGAGCCTTGCTCTGTTCCTTTCGACTCGATCACGTAACGTGGTAATTAACGCGAGAGGAAGTAAAGACCTCGCACGCTATGCGGAGAGGTTCCAGATTGATTCTGCTTTTACATATCTAATGGACCTACTTATATACGTAAGGGCATTCCTTTTCCTTAACTTTTTCTATTGTTTACCTTCTTATTTAACTAACTACATATTTTTTTACCTTCTAACCTTTTTCAACGGTTTAGTTATCTTCTTCTTTTCATGAAACACATGTCTTATCGAGAGATAATGTGTGTAATAATATAGTGCTTTGTTTGTAGGTATATATAAGAGTCGCTATATGCGCATCTGTTTATATATGACGAAATGGTTGGTTGTCGTCTGTTACTTTATATGGGGATACATTATCGTGACAGTGAAAATCGGTAGGAGTGATATGCTATGGGAATCTAAAGTACATTAAGTACTCTTAGAGTAACGGGTGTGATTAAGGAGTATATTTATTGGTTTTCTGTTCAATATATTTACACAAGAATATTCTACTCGTAGATTTATATCAGTGCAAACTTTTCGTAAAGTGAACCTTATTTTAAAAGATGACACTGCAAGAGTGTTAAGTCGTTCTCAAATTTGTCGTCTGTCGATAAATTCCTTTCATAAGTTTATTCGTAAAGACAGCATTTTCAACTATATTATGAATAAGATTCTATTTAAGTTCACCCTTATCGAAGAATCGGGTGCTTACGATATTTATGTCGAAGATGTGTTATTACCATGTGAATGACATTAAGCTTAATCATTTGCGTCATGACTGATGGTATCGAGAGTAATTATATCCTAGGACCTTCATTATTGAACTGATAGAACTAGACAGGTTTTGAATAATGCTATTTCGAATTAAATACAACGTATGTTCTCAATAAGATGTATGTAAGAGATAAACTGAGAGTAACGATATTTAACTTGAAAGATATAAATACAATATTATAAAATTCTGATTAAACAACTTGTTATAAAAGGTAAAAATAATTCAATCAAGTAAGTGCTTTGTGTTATATCACTTATCACATAGGTATTAAAAATGTTAAGAATGTACGTACAGCTACATACATATATTATTATGTAGGTTTTTATTAAAGCTCAATTTAATTAGCTGCTTTTTGTTTCAAATTTCAGTGGCAAAAACACTTTCATAAGCATTAACTAACTAACTACTAGTCGTTTGTGTCGCAATTTCAAAATATTGAAATCTAAACAAAGTCACTGTTAACCGATTCTCAAAAGAGGGAAATTGGTATATAAAGTGTAAAAACAAATTACAAATAACTATGTGAGGTTACCGTGTCCATCTAAGCAAACCCACTTTTCATAAGTACATTAGCGTTATATGTGACTGTGTGCAGCCGTTGTGAATGTAGATTACATAATATATGTCACGTCGATACCTACTAACTAGTTACTTAATTACAATACCATTGTCAAAAAATATGTACCATATAAGAGCTGTAGCCAAGTAGGCAAGACCTCTTGCTTGTTATTAAAGGTCCTAAGTTCGAGTCCCGACTCTACCATGTACTGGTGAATTAAATTTGAAAATGTGTTTTTCTGTTACATACATAATCAAGCCTCTGACTACCCCGCCACAATAGAAAAGAGAGTATTCACAAGCCGGTAAGGTACCTATACGAGTACATAATGTTATGTTAAAAAATTATTTAGCATTGTGGTTGGAATTATTTATTCAGCTGAATTTGTAGAATACCTTCTTCTATCCGTTATTCAACTCAGTTAAACTCGTTTTGTAGTTATTAAGTAAACTTTAGTTCTATTTTGGTATTCAATTAAAGAGACTTTTCAAACAGTTCGGTGCGTAAAAATTTAATATTAGTTAATTTTATACATTGCTGCTTTTGAGGAAAGAAAAAAGTAATTCCGAATAAAAAACGGCAGTGAACAACTAACTAAATAAACTTGAGGGATATTGTAATACATTCGCACATTATGACAATCTTCCTAAAGAGAGGTAGCCAGATATAACTTCCTGTTTCCCGATCCTGACTAAACACATTTCAATAACACTCGGCGGGTATAGTTACGTAGATATTTTTTATTATTTCTTCTGTAATTATTTAGTATTCTGTATAGTTACTTCAGTTTCGATGATCGTAAACTTTTTTTGGGTCATTAGAAATGATGACATGGTATAGGTACTTCGTTGATCAAATCGTATATCATCTCAATATGCTTAACGGCAATTTCTTATAATGCGACCGCATAGAATGTGCTATTATAGTAGCTATAAAAAGGTCTGCTTAAATATGATTGATATGCATTAAAATACTGTTTCGTGTAACTGTAAAATCAACAGTGAGCAAGTAACAGGTACCGTTAAAAGCAGTTGATAATAATTAACTGTTATTTTTATCCTTACTGTGCCATAGGCGTGAAATCAATTTGCTATTTGATAGTATAAGTAATAACACTGGGCTGATAGTCGCCAATATTTGTTTAGTAATTACAAAGTTGCCTTTATGTTTTTTAAAGAAATTTTAATTTCTTACTTTGTCTTTTTCGTAAATTAGACGTTTTTATCGTAAAAGCGCCGTATACCGACCGACCTCCTGTATCCGACCATTTTGGTTTTTTCCCTCCTAAACTTATAAATTTCACGTTAAAGTTATGAATTTGCGCTCAATTAGTTCATAAATTTATATTACATTATAAGACAAAATTTGGTTTAGATACGTTAACAGCAAATATCTCATTTGACCGAAATCGTCGCAAGGGAACTTTTTTTGACAAATCGGATCCGAAAAAAACATAAATCGGCGTAAACGAAGATCTGGATTATTTTGAAGAAAACTTTGCTTAATTCGTAGTATTTTTGCATCATATCATTTATTGGTTTGTTGAGCACCGTCGATATCAATCAGCAAGTAATATTTGCGTATTTTATTCAAAATATCAAGCAAATAATAATGGTCGGAATCTGGTCCTCTATAAAATGAGTACGTTCCGAATACCGACCACTCTGGTCGGATACAGGATTTTCGTACTTTGGGAATAAAGCTATTTTTCATTTGTTTGATGAGCTTTGAGATTATTTCATGTTAACTTTCTTATTCTTAAGACTATTCTTATTTTAAAGACCTGTATCCGACCAATACTAACTATTATAGGTTTTTTGTAAAAAGTGTCTAAACTTTGACTTTTAATTCTCAAAACGTATCATTACGTCTAACATTGAATGTTTTGAATGCTTACTATTTAGTCATTTTAAACAGATATAATTACTTTTTTGCTATATTGTTATATTAGTCAAGTGTCAATAATGTAAAAAAGTACTAAAAATATGTAGATATGTTAAAATTTAAAATTTTATTACGAAATAATATGATTGGTCGGAATCTGGACACGATTTAATCACCATGTACCGGTATCCGTCCAACTCAAGAACCTTTGGTTTCTTAGTACATGGATCAGTCTGCATGTGTTAGTTTCAGGTATTCAGTGCATACATCTATTATATATATACATATATTAACCCCTGTACTTCCCTAACGGTATAGGGATATGCTATTGTTCGCCACCTTGAACGATCCTCATAAAGATCTCGTGTGTCTTCTGTTCCTTTCCCTATGTAAACCCACTTTGAGAAGATCATATTTAGATCAGCATAACTTCTACGTGGCCTGCCTCATCCAGCGCTACCAATCTAGGTTTTGTAAATATTTTCGTAGCCTAGCTTTCATGCATCCTCTCCATTTGCCCAAACAACCTTAACATTCTTTTTGATATTTTCACCATCTTCTTTAATACGGCATCATTCACGCCTTCATTTATTGCCTTACCCTATCACATAATCTTCTATTATGTACATATTTTGTTAGGAACCTGATCTGTATTGCATTATGCTACCGTGATACTTTTTCCAAACCCAACATTCAGTACCATATATAAAAGTAGGAACCAGAACGGCGTTTTTGAATCCACTCTCAACCAGCGACCAGTCATCAAACTATCTTAACCCCGTTTGTCATATTTCCCTATTTCAGTCTCTTCCCCGCTATATATGACCTTCACCATATCTAGTCAACATACTTGCCAAATATACCAGATGCTCACTTTTTTACTTGTTCCACTTCCTGATCGTTCACTTCTTATAGAGATTCTGACATACTATCCTGTCTTTCTAAAGCATTCATGATAATCAACATACGCTTTGCTAATGGGATGAGCAGAGACTATCGATCGTCACCTTGAACGATCCTGACAATCTCTCTGGCTTCGTTTACGCCTATTCACCGTCTCATACCAGCTCTTTTGTTGCCTAGAAAGCGAACAAGGGCAATACAGTATAAGTTTAGGTATGGAGTGACTGTTCGGTTTGGCAGAAGAGAAGGTGACAAAGATGAGGCCCTTCAGCTCTCACAAGAGTGTTATTTGTCAGCCACCTGGATGTTTCAAAAAGAGTTCCACAATTGCTTACGCCATGCAACGCTCTAGTTTCAATTCCACTCCATGACCATCATAAAAAGCTGGTTTTTAGGTGAACGGCAGTGAATGTTCTTCTCGACCCTACATATCAAGTCAATTCATAATGAGAGAGGGACTACGCCACTTTGGTACTGACGCTGGTCTATGTGTTAAGGCCGCGACGAATAAATTTTACCTACGAAATATTCGCAGCATGATTTGCTTTGTCAACAACCATAAAATATCGAATTTTTTTAAGAAATTTACAAGCAGGTAGCATACTTATTACGGGGTTATATTAAAGGCTTGATTTCTTTCGTTTTGTGAGCATAGAAGGTATTTTAGCAGGCGAGATACGGCTGGTCGGAATCAGGCACCTCAGTGGTCGGAATCAGGAACGTCAGGCGTCAGCCGGTCTGTAAACGGTGCTTTCGGTATAAATCAAGTTTTTTGAGTTTGATACCAGATTTAGGTATGAAAAAGGCAAATTAGATATTTTTCTTTGTGATTTTATGAAAGTAAATATCGTAATCTTTTTAAAGAACGTTTTATATTATTATACTTTAAACATTTTCTGTATCTTTTTTGTGATTTACGTAGTCAACTCTATCAGTGGTCGGTATACGGCGCTTTTGCGTTAATAGACTAGTGAAACAACCATACATCACATAACTACATTATCAGAAAAGTACCTTTTGCCAAGAATCTCTTGAAATATTCGAAATGTTGTTAGAATATAAAAAAGAGAGAATGAAAGAAACATTAACATTATATGCGTGTGACGCAAGATAAGTCTCAAACTATGAGTTGTCTTGATGAATACATGTAGGACCAGTGATTTCCATAAACACCTTAATTCAGTATGTGCGTCATGCCCCTAGGTAAGTGGTAAACAAGATGGAGACACTGTGATGCGATTGAAATGTCGCTCAACATGTATTAGTCCTATCCTTGGCCTTTGAGATAAGAGCGAAATCTCATTTGTAAAGCTATGTGAGCTTGTTTCATGAGGAACTAAGTTAGTAATAGTTATTGGAGATATAGAGATACGGTATTGGTTTACGACTGAAATGGAATAACCTATAAACGCCGAGTGAAGGTATATGAGTATCAATGAAACGAAAGTGGTTTGTTAGGATCTGGATGATGGGGATCCCTGCCTACTCCTCTACAGGGAAACGGGCGTGATGTGTTTTTATGTATGAAATGGAATGTAACGATGTATCTAGCTTGACGTAAGAGAATTATGTTGTAATATTGTCATATTATGTATGTATTGAGTACAAATTTAAAAACGTCGATTTGATTTTTAAATGTCTTATTGAATTTTGTTGATGCGATATTCAAATGTTATTAACACAAAACGTTCAACAAGTTTTAGTATTCGTCGCAGTTAATCCACTTGTAATTTTGTTGGCTAAACTTACACTTGAGGACTTCAACTTAGTTTGTCCGAAAGGCGACACCCTCAGAATAATGTAATATCGCAGTTTGCATAAATTTGGTTATTTCGGAGTTCAATAAACTGGGTGGGACTGGCGAAAGTTTAACTTGGTCGAGTTGGCAGCTCTCCAGGATTTTCTGGCTCAGATAAAAGTAATGGAGACTCCCTACCCAAGAATTATCTCTAGATATATATCTGTCTATCGATCGAAGTACACAACTAAGTTTATATGTGTTTGACCTCGGCAAAGAAATAGACTCATTGATTGCTGCGCAGTCCTAATAAAGTATATTATAAATTGAGGTTAAAAGTAAAGATAATATGTTTGCATATTATCTCATAAACGTACTAATACACAGTGATTCTAACCCCAAAACTCATGTCTTCTGAAGGTAGTTATTAAAGTGGTGTGAATTTTTCGTATATATTTTCTAGTCTTACGTACAGAGATACCATTGTTTGTATCATAGTGCATTTTACATTAAAGCGGAATTATCTATTAGATATATGAAGGTCACATCGATGATAAGATAATGCAACATGCTGATATTATCGAATAGTTAAGGCTTCTGTGCCTATCTTTAAAAGTAGCGAATGAACAACACACACTTACATACATGGTTACTAACAGATAGTCAGGTAGCGTGGTAATTAAATTTATATAGCAAATTGAATGCACTGGTAACTGAAAATACTCATATTTATATTCCACATGTCTATCACAAGTCGATTGACAAACAAACATATCGTATGAAGAATAATGTTAGTAGGACAAAAATCGTCTAGTCTAATATATTCGCATTTATTAGATGTTTTCTCTTTGGACCAAATATATTTTCCGCTTGTTTTTCCCTAAGCAAGGGCTTTTGAGTTATGAGCTTGTGTTGTCGTTCGGAGTATATTAGGTCAATTCCTTTTATCCTTTCAGTAACTTTTGGCTCTGTTTCATATGCTGAATACATTGCCAGACCTATGTTACATATTTATTGAATACTTTTGTGCTTAAAAATTGTACTAAAATTGTAAGTATTAAGTAGATTCTAATGGTATAACAAGAATGTATGGATTGGGTTTTTGCATCCACTTGTTTTATACGGGACGCTACTCGTAACCTTAGGTCGCCCTCTGGGGTCGTTATACTAATTACAAAATGTATATGAAAGAAGATTGGTGCATGTAATTACTATGTACATATTTTGCTTGACTTTCAAATTCGTACACCAATTCACAGTGATTCGTTTCAATTATTGTTGTGCCAGCAATGCGTTTATTGTTTATAAATAGAGCCGCAGCCGTGAACCGTGGAAAAACATCAGCAAGTGGTGTTTATTAATTTGTCATCGGCAATGTCGAATGCGTTACCGATATTTGCGATTCAATGGAATATCGATACTTTCGGGCGCGTCGGAAAAACGCTGAAGGTTAACCCGATGCCGTCCTCACAATTAGACTTTCAAATGCACCGTAACGAATACCGTCTGTCAATTTGCGAATCGAATCATGTTGTAAACGAGCAAAAAATATCTCAAAAGTGGGACAGCGATGGCGGATTGCTGCAGGCTCTGGCTCCAACGGAAACGCACAGATCAAGATCGTCTTACGCGAGTGAATGCATGCATGGTTATAGTCATGATTTGCTTACGTAAGCATAATTTATTCAAGATCTACTGAATGACGCGGTTTACTTGCTTATAATCGCCGATTAGATGATATATTTGTATAAAATTTATTGTAATATGATTGATTTGCATACATATGTGCTCATTGATTTATCATGTGCTATCTGGGAGTCAATACAATGTAAACGAGCTACGTTTCATCCGCGAATGTTATAAGAAACGCTCATTGATCTAATGGAAAATCAAATGGGCAATAATAGTTAGTTAGGCTAAAATTTTGTCACATATATTCTAAATTAATGCCATTACAACACTAATAATAGTGCGAATGGTTATTGACAAAATAATACATCTTCCAAACTTAAAATTAGTTGAACCCCAAAGGACAAATTTAATTTTTCAATTTCTTTTAATTGTCTGTTGATTTGTACTAAATGACATAAACTAGGATGTCTGTATAGCTGACCTAGTGAGTAGCGAAAGTTATCATGTGAGCTGCCTAAATTCGAAAACACTTGAGTGGGCAGACATGTACTTATTTGAAATGACTTGATTTGTTCGTAATGTAACCTTTATTTCTAGAAAGACTTATGACCAGAGATCGGATAATCGGATGCATATTTACCTAAACTTATTTTTTGGCTAAGAAAATATGGAGACGGCTTCTTTTTTCGGAATTGTCTTTTTCAATTTTTTACTAAGCTTCGAACATCATAATTCATAATGGATATTCGCAAGCATCTGCACTTAAACTGAATTTTAAACGTCGATGCAAATATGTATTAAGTATTTGAAAGGTGAAAGAGGAAGGGTAGCATGTGCTAAAAAAAGACAAAAATACATTATTTTTTTTATTAAATAAAGTTGCTCCACCGACAAGAGTTGAACTCTTAAGTTAAAGAAACATTAAACGCATCAATTCCGAAATTCCGAAATCTTTACAATAAAGAAGTGCTTTCCATACTAAGCCGCCGGTCAACTTTAGGTAAATATGCATCCGATTATCCGATCTCTGCTTATGACGCACGATTTAGTGAAGGTTTTAAAGTGTTCAAGAGAGTATAAAATGAAACATATGTAATTTATTTGCTACGATAAGGGGAGTAGATGGCTGGATTTATTATCTCTGAAAATCTGTGTAAAAGACAGCGGTCGTGACTTAGCCTTGCATGCTAAGAATACGTATTAGTTTGATTACTCTTAGAAACTAATTTTCCAAAGAAAAAAATCTACCTACCGAAATTAAATAGTCGTGAATAAACTCTGTGTTCATATTTTATTAAGCGGTCTCCAAAAGCCTGAAGCTAGAAATCCCTTTTCATATTTGACATGTAAACGGAAGGAACTCTCCATTAATAATTTATAATTGAGAAAATCCAAAGGAAATTTAGTTTAGATTATTAGAATTGTCATAGATATCACTACATAGTATAAAACAAAGTCGCTTTCTCTGTTCCATGTCCCTTTGTATGCTTATCTTTGAAACTACGGTACGGATTTTAATGCGATTTTTGTTAATAGATAGAGTGATTCAAGAGGAAGGTTTATATGTATAATAACATCGATTAAATAGTGGAGTAGGCTAAATATTTTATACCCATGCAAAGCCGGAGCGGGTCACTAGTATTATATATAAAGACATCTGACGTCACAGTTAGGTATAGGTAGGAATGAATATAAGAATGCTAGTCTATTCTTCTTTATGGAATGCAATACATGAAGTGCAATTTAAACCACGCTGTGAAGGGAATTGTTCTAGGTAATAAGAGCTTAGGAATCAATAGAGCCAAGGTCGTGGGGTTAACGTCGATAAGGTTAGCAATCATTGTCCACACACGGTAATTATTTGCACCTACCCTCTTTTACGAAATAGGAAGACTGTTTGCTATATGCTGTCATTTTCACGCTGAAATGTAGAGGAATTAGTTAGTCCATGTTTGGCTGACCTTCATTTGTTAAGTCTATTTATGAACAATAACTGATTTGAATAAAAATAAGCTATAAAGTTTAAAGCCTGTTGGAACCAAAAATACAGGAGCCTAATAGGATATAGTTACTTAAAATAGAATAGAAAAGAAATAGGATACAAAATTAAAAGAATTATAATGTTAAATATTCTATTGTTTATATACGAGTACATTTAAAATTTTTCAATGTTGTCCTGAAAAGCAACCATTTCAGACATAACATTAATATTGTAAATTTATTTTACTGGCACTTGGTTATAAAACTGCTTCATAATTATATAAACCAAGGAATTTTTGTTTTTTAAGGTTTTGTGACACCTTATTATTGATTGTGGTATTAATAAAACAAATATATTTAAATACTTATCATTATTGTATATCTTTATGCTTATTATAAATGAACAGATAATGTTGTTTTGTTTCGTATCTAATTCGATAAATCTGTTTTTATTAATATCGAACATAGTTACATATTTCCGTAAATTAATTATAATTGATTGCGTGCATCTTTTTCATGTCAAAACAAACAGCCCATATCGCAGGTTTGACCAGTTTTGTATAAAAATAATACATTATTAAGTTTTTTTTAATTCATAAAGGTTTTGTAGCGAATACATGTAGCCATTCACAGCAAAGGTATTCAAGAATCGAAACTCTTTAATCGGAATATTGCATTCTGGTTTGTATTAGTTCAGCATGTGTAATCAAATATCGCAAGTCATTGACCAATATTTTGGTGTACGATTGAGTTGAAATTTAACTGGCACGTGTTAATTTTCACGTGTAAGTGATTAGTATAATGATATCTATTACGGCGGTGCACTTAAGATTTTATCTTGATATAACGGTGTTAGGGCCGCGGTATTAGAGTCAATTTCTGTTTAGTAATCATAATGATTCGTATACCTATGTAAGGAATAAAGAAAGGTGTAAAATCTGAACCTTGGTCTACACAGCTAACATGACAGTAGCTAAACGAATTTACGATTTTTGGAGCTTTTGATGGATATTCACGACATATAGTATTCTTATATTTTTGCCCACGATCAAAAAAGTGGGCAGTGATTTGTTGAAAAGAGGTGTTGCATATGAAGCATCAGAAAGCGACTTTATAGATACTTATAAATAATATTGTATTGTAGGACGCTATTACACCTATTGAACTAGTCCCTTGGTAAGTACATTTAAGACTTGTGTTAAAGGTACTACTCATCGTATATTTAAGAAAGATATACTTAATATACATGGGTAAACACATATTTAGCATATAATATAATCAGCGACCAGACTGGAAAGCAGAAGAAAAACGTAGTTCTTAACTCTACCTCCACCGAGAATCGAACCCGGGCCTCAGTATTAGCGTTCAGGCGATTAACCAATCGCGCCACGGAGGTCGTCAAATAAATAAAAATATGTCAAATAAATATTAAGGATCAATGTATGTCTGATGAGTATGTTAACACCTGGTTACAAGTGGCAATCGACGTTCATGTCACAGTTAGCATCGCTTCACACGTGTGACTCATATTTTGCAAGAAAGCATCAAGGACGATAAACGGTGAATGCTTACGATTGTATGTATAGGTAGGTCTCGTACTGTCTGGAACTTGGAATGTCCTATCTGCGATTCTGTTTTGTTTCTAAGCGATACGAGAAAAATAATAATTTCTAAAAACTATGTGCCTTTGTCCTTATTAATACCATCAGAACCATGATTGTTAATCAATTGGTGATCGAGAATGTATGTGTAATGATGCTGAGCTTCTCTCCTAAACGGGATAATAAATAGTTTTACGAATGTATATGCACCTAATTACCTTACAAACTACGTAGATTATCTACATAGTTTGTAAGCACCGACAATAAAAGCAAACTTTTATTTTTTATAAGCTACATCCTCCTATAATATCTATTATACACAAATAATGTGTTTATGTACCCATCTTACTCATTTCTTCTTTATCTCTCTAAGTGGTTTGTTTTCTAATAATTATACGTAATATTTACGTTATTACTGATATAAATCAATCGTGTGTGCGTTCGAAGTATTACTCATTGCTTTCTTGATATTTAGTTATGTTGTAGGTAATTTAATGATAAAATATGTTGGTCAATTACAAAGTTATTTTATCTGTCATCATATTAAACTTGTGCGTCACAAGTCACTACACGATTAACCATTCTAAATTAACCTAATAATATTTATAATATTGAAATGTAGGCTTTGGGTGACCTAGTAAAATTACTGTGGTAGTTACTAATATATTATATCACCAAATAATTCGATGACTGGATACAAAAATATCTAACTAGTTATTCATTTATTCAGTACAAAAAATCCCTGATAATCTCAAAAAATGGCATGTTAGCTACCTTACCAGAAATAGGAAACGAAACAAGAAATATTTTATGTTGTTAATAGTCCTTTTTATATAAGAATGCTTAGAAATCCATAATTATTCCTCCGAAGGTGATCTAGGAGGCATTATGTCTTCGAGGTTCTTTCAAAACATGCATTTATGTATGTACATACTGTTAACATTACATCCATAGAGCTACTCCTTGTAAAATTTTTCCTTTACCTGATAATTACTCCTTCTAGAAATGTGTATGAGGCGAGTAAACACATGCCATGCTAGTTGGGTAATCATCATTAAACAGAACATGTTATTAGACTTCAAGCGTGTCTGGTAACTACGTGCGAAATAGTTTTTTCGATGACTGTTATAACATACGCTTGCATAATGTCTATTGTGACCTACATGTTGCTGTTCGGTGAAATTAATATGCCTTTATGTCGAGACTGGAAGGCTGGTAGAGTGATGTTTGAATGTATTCCTCTCAAACCACTAATAATGCCTCCCTTAGTCGCTTCATACATATGTCTAAGCCTGACATATTTTTAGATTATTTTATCAAAACTTCTATAATGTATACTATAATATTTAACATACATACAAATATTCACGCCTCTACGTCCGTTAGAGTATAGATACTACCAATAGGCACTTGTAACGATCTCTCTTGCTTCACTCACACCCAATAACGTTTTCATACGTGCTCTTCTGTTCTTCACTCTACGTTCACCCGCCTTTAGCCAAAGGCCCCGTAGAATATACGGATCAAATTGGAGACATATAATATTAAACTTCTCTTTTATTTATATTACTCACGATTCTCGAACAAAGATCCTCGCGATTTTCAGACTATCAGAAGCGTTTTTATTAATGTTTTATTACTCGAAGACTTGTGGATATTGGCTATTCAATAATCAGAGAAATAGGTGGGTTCCACACTTGCATTCCTTCACCGAATGCACAAAAGACGTTCAAATAAAAGCGTTCCGTCACGAAATATTCAACCGGGAATCCATTCTGGAAGACAATAGATTCACAATAATTAACAATTGAGCGTCGGACAATCAAGGTCTTTTTATTTAATCAACAATATTTAGCTATTATGTAATGGGTCTGTGACTTAATATATAGGCATGATATCATAGAACAAAGTGATTCATTTTGTATGAAACCCCTACGGTAAGCAATAGTAATAACAAAAAAGATAAACGCGTTCACGACCAATAACCCATGCGGGGTAGTCAGAGGTTCAGGAGTCTATCTCCGTAATTGTGAAGGTAGCAATTCTATGGCCACCTCGAACCCACGTGTTGACTAGATAGTCAGTACTCAATGTGACAGGTGGTCAGCCATGTCGCCATTTACAAGCACTAACTATTACCTATTCTGGGAACAGGTAGGTTTCCTCACGATGTTTTCCCTCGCCGTAGTATTCGATGCATTTCGTAAATGTGTTTTTATTACGAAAATGTACATAGAAATTCGTTAAAATTCATTTCCATTAGTACATGCTCAAGTGGGATTTGAACCCTGTACCCACTGATATAGAGCCAAGCCCCAAACAACGGAGCTACATCGAATTTGAGCTACGTCGAATTAATTATACAATGAAATAATTAATTACGTATATTAATTAATTATTTATACCACGATATTAACTAAGTGCATTCCTTTTTAAATTGCCGCTCTGATATGTTATTATTGTATATAAATACATGTAAAGTTTATATTAGTTACATTTAGATCAATCGTTGGGTATTATTAACCGTTGCTGATTTTAATAATAATGTTAAAATATAAATTCTGCGACTTGTTTACATAGCAGAAAGGCCGGGCGTTTACCAGTCTGCAAATATACCCAATTTGGTAGTATAATTAAGTTATTTTAAATCAGTGTCTTCTGTGTGACAGAAAGGGAATAATGACTAATATGAAATGGTAATTTTTATTCAGAATTCTCTTTATATATTATTTTCGTCATTTCTTTAAATTATGTGTATGTCAAATTAATATTCCACTTGACGTCACGATTTATTCTGAACCAGTAATAATTGTCCATTTTACGCTCTTCATGAACACAATACTAACGTACATATATGAATAAGTATGAAAAATGTATGTAAATTACCAGATGTATCTACACTACTCCCTAATAAAACTTCCAGAGATTCTTAATAACAATTTGCATATGTATTTATACTTGAATGTAACTTTTAAATCAGGCACTTTAAAAATCTTGTTATTCTCTTATATTAAATGTTACTAACTATATTGTATATTATTTTTTGAAGAATGTTACTAACTAGTTATCTACACACCATTTGAATCCGAGATGAGCATGGAGCTGTTTTCAATTTGTCTCGTACGAATAATAAATGTCTGTTATGCATACGGATTTGCTAAATAAATGATTCTAATAAATCAGACATATAAAATTGTTCTATATTCTATACTTAGGTAATTTTAAAAGAATTACAATTTGGCTTAGTTACTAGATTTTATGAACAATAATTTCTATATAAGGTTCTTATAGGTGTGATGTTTATTGTATATTAAATAACATAGTCTCCCGCGGGGTTATGATATCTGTCCATTGTGCTAATCAAGCGATCAAAGGTTAATTATACGATAGACTTTGCTTAGCGTGCTAAGCGTGTGACACTGACCTCTTTAACTTACGCTGGAATGTGCAATATTTAGAAAACCTATGAGTTTTTGCAATTCGTTAAATAGTTATACTCATTCGTCAATATGTCGTAGCTGCCCTTATAAAAAAGTTTGATTTAATTGAATTCATTCCTTAATTGCATAACTGTACAGTATATTAAGACATTAACAGACACAGATAAATTGTACAAAAGGCGTACTTGTTCGGTTAAAGTTGTTCTTAGGTGTTGGCAAATGATGGCCCATGAGGTTATTCAAATATTATAATAGTATTAAATTAGTTAGGTATTATAAATAATAGTTGACTGTAACTTTTCAATACACATGATAACTTAGTTTATGTCAAGGAAAACGTTAAAAGCTGGTAAGTGAAATACATAATTGCAGTACCATATACTAAAATAAACTGTTTCATAGAAAATAAGTACATAGTTCTTTTAAGAGCCTTGGCATAAAATTTTACAATAAGCTACCAAACTATGTCAAGAGTTTACTTTTGTACAAATTTAAAGGTACACTGATACACTAAGAGAACATTAAAAAGGGCTATTACGAAGTTGCCGAAATTATATTGTATAGAGTTATATTAATATTGTGTGGATTGCTTCACTATGGAATATTTCCAATTAGGTAGTGAAACACATGTAGTAGTTACCAATGCTTATTGGGAACCCATAATAGTGTTTCCTCTACAATGCTGTTCTTTGGGTTGAATCTGAAGCTGGAATCATGTTGAAATCAACTTAAGTTTGAGTTTATTGGCATTTATCGGTTTTTTTTTCTCTGCAAGTTTACTTTACGAAATGCCAGCACTTAAGTATTATAGTTTAAGTTTTATTTTAAATTCCTTAGAAAATAAATTGAATTTCTAAAGACTACATTTTTATAGAAAAAATGTTTTTTACTTAAGTGAATATATCCTTTTATTGGTTTTTTTTAATCTATATGTAGTTAAGTTCCATTCGACGATTCAGTTATATATTTATGTACAAGTTTTTTTAAAGACCCTCTTTTAGGGTTTTAAGCATGTTATTGTTTAGTAGTCTGTAGTTATTTTTTTACTTTCTATATCTCATTAGTTTTTGTTAAAATAACTTTTTTTGACTAGACAAGCCCTTTTTGCTATCTTAATGTACGAGTAATGACAATCCTGACCCAGTTAAAACATTATTTTCATTTTATAGTTTCGCGACGTTAATGATCCTTAATGTTCTCATACCGCTTATGTCATTAACTACTTTGTCTTTACTAGTTATTTGTTACGCCGAGTTTATGATCGGTGTTAAATACATAGTTAAATCTCTTGACATGCTATGATATGCCTACCATAACATTGTCATTCTTAACTAACATGTAACTAATAAACATTCTATCCTATATATGGTAGAACGAACACAAATATCGTATAATCGAACTGCTAAAAATAAAAAAGTAAATAGCACGACAGGGCAATGTTTTATCGCAAGCTGATTATGTAAATGAGTTTAAACATCGCAGAGTAAACAATGAGGTGCTGGTTTCGCAAGGAGAACTTGCACTTGACCGATTTTGTTGTTAGGAAACACCCGGCGGACGTGCCTGTGACACTTAACTGCTCGGATAAACAAAGGGAATGAAAATGTTGCCGATTTAGTGTGAAGTAATTGGTGTGGAGGAATTAAGTGCTATTTGTTCGTTTTGTAGGACTTCTAAATGTGTAGTGCTTTTACATTACTAACTCAAGCATTATAATTAGTATCTTTTTTATTTAAGATTCTAAGTACAAACTTGTATTTCGTACGTCACCGAAAGGTTCCTTTTTAGGATGACGTACATTGATAGGAAAATAAATAAATCTTTTTACAATATGACAGTGATAACTAGCTCTTGTATTATTTAACTGTTTGTTCTTACAGATTATTACTATCTTACAATCATGACTGTGCTTACAGATGAATGTACACAACTACTTTATTACTAACATTCTATTTATCTATATTTTTCCGTAGTTGTTTGTTGTCGATTTAATTCTTTATACGAGAATACGCAAATCGTTCCAGAACACAATGGTTGCTTTTGGCAGTCATTTTTATTGCTCCTAACTAACTAAGCTAATATTCTTGTGTGACATGCGTCTTTGATTCTGCATTGACCCCCTTGCGAGCGCGCATCATGCAGAAACTTTGACACGTCGCGTGTGCCCACTGATTGGTTGACGACCTCTCCAAGAAATTAACAATGCTTATTGATATGCATCCCAGGTTTTTCTAGTGACAGACAGCGTCTTTGAATGGCTGTGCTCTCACCAACAGTTGGTGCTGAGTATTTAGTGAAATGCAGCTGCAGTGGCTTTGTAGACCGGTGGATATTTATTTTCGTATAAGCTATGTATATAAGACTTTATAATCTGTCATTTGTCAAGCTTGTCTTACTATTACTGTACTAAACTGTAGAACAAATGTATCCTCTTTTATAATATATTTTCATATACATTCACGTCCTTTAATCCCTTTCGGGGGATCAGAACCTTGCAGAGATGTAAACATCTCCTTGGTCACTTATTAGCATAAATATGGAGGTTGTGATGTATGTACTCTGGATCTTTTGAGATAGGTTGTTAGCGCATCACTCAAGGGATTCGAGTTAACCCTAGTTGCTCAGTCGCCTCTATTAAATACATGCCGGGAAGAACGGTAGCTAGTTTGCATTCTTTTTGCGTCCCAGACCAGCTCATGACTACATTATTTAACATAATATTTTCTATGTTACATGTACTGGAATTGCCTTTGCTTTTCAAACTCATGTAAATGTGATAACGTGTAACCAATCTCGCACACCTAGAAACCGTTCCGTAACCGAACCGATTCTGTAATCGCAACGCGTAATAGAAAACAATGACTTTTCTCATACAATTACTCGCATGTTACATTTTGATATTGCACGTGAGAAACGGTGTACCCGCGCACACGAGTGGCCATTCGTGAGATTTGGCTGAGGTGTGAGAATAGGAAATGAGACACACATACACCCCGGATTCTTACCCCATTGTTAAAAGAAGCTATTTAAGCAACGAAAATTCCCGAACAGTAAGGCTGTGGTATTCACTAAACGAACATTGTAAAGGCTTAAACTGATATTGATACATGGTTTCATAATTACTCTCCGCGCCTGTCCATAACTGCAGAACAAGTTTTCGTGGACAGAGATATACTATACGACATATAGGGTATATGTATGTATGTATACTAGATATAATATAGATATGTATGTATGTAGGATTTTATGTGTTGGTTTGGTCAGCCTGTCGACCAAATAGATCAAACCCATTGACCCCTAGTCCCTTAGTCGCATTCTTCAGCATGCCGGGAAAAGGTCAGGTGTTTACATTATATTCCAAGATATATTTGTAACATATACACGTCATTTAATGCCGTTCGGGGTTGATAGAACCTCGGAGATAAAGTATCTCCTAGGTCACTTTTTAGCATAAATATGGAAGCGATGATGTCAAAGTGATAGGTTGCTAACGTATCGTCCAATAAATTCTTTTTAAAACAAGTCTCTTAGTCGCTTACGACATGGTGAGCGGGAGCTAGTTAGAATTATTTTTTCTTCCCAGGCTAGTTAGAGCTAACTCGATATTAGATTTTCGATTCGAATTACAAACATCGCAAATATAAATACTTTTTTATATATACTATGTGTATATTAAATAAGAATATACCGTTAAAGTTATGTTCGTGAACCTAGATAGTACCTACGTCGGCAATTTTAAACGCGATCACTAGTTACTGCGAAGTTTTTAAACTATTCAAGTCATGGCTGTTGGATACAGAAACACTTTCGACAGGTGACTCGAAGTGTCAAGCCATCGTAAGCAGCTTACGGAACATTCGCATTGGATAAAGAGTTATGTTGCGCCTGCCGTATTATGATTACTAATGGTAGTATTTGAACAAATATAATAATAAAAAAAATATTAAACAAGGCTGTTAGATATTAAAACTTCATTTTCGGTTAGGTACTAGTCTGGCGTAGCACATAAGAGTCTGATTAATGACATAAATAAGAAAAGATCTTGGATTAGTTATATTATGAACAATTTCTTAACCCTTTGACTGCCGAGCTTTTTCCTATAAAAGGATTACCTCCATTAGCGTAGGTCACCGGTGACCTACGTGGCGCCCAATGTGTTAAATGGTTCAAGTTATTTTTATTTATAAAGTTAAAGGTCAGTGCTAAAATTAATAGAACTGCTGATATCTATAATCACCCTTTATTTCAATTACACACCAACATTAACTACTTCTTATTTGCGTTAAATTAGTTGATTTGTAATCTATTTGGGTCTAATTGAATGCTACTTTACAAATAGACTACTAACTACTTCTCATGATGACAAATCAGTGGTATAATTCTGTTTACTTTGTGTGCTAATCGTATAAATTAAGCAATTGTATTTAATTTGTTATTCTGACAACTATTTATTTATAGTTTTAAGAGATTCGCGATTTATACTCATGATTAATAACTTTTTATTTATTTTTAGCATTATTTGTACAGAAAAGCTGCCTTTATTTTAGAGATTTTGTAAGGTTCTTAACCTTTTTATCTCACCCATTCGGGCTTTATACATGCGTATACCTATAACATACACGTCCTTTGATCCCTTTCGGAGTGGACCTCAGAGTCAGGTAACTTGGATATCTCCAAAGACACTTTTAAGAATTAACATTAGGTTTGTGATGTCATATCGAACATACATGACAGGATGCTAGCCAATCGCCCAAGACATTCAATAAACCCCTAGTCGTGTTCTACGATATGCGAGAACGACATATATTAGTATGTACGTTAATGGGGATCCGTGATCTCTGCCTACTCCTCTACAGGGAATCAGGCGTGATGTGTATGTATGTACGTTTTCCCTTACACCACTTGAACGTGTCTCAACATACCTTTGTTTCCTCATTATAATGCCACGCGGTCGTTTACTGTTAGGAGCGTTTTTCACTGATTAGTCACCGGTTCACTAGACGGGTTTGTCAATCTGTAAGCGTTGATCTGTAAGTGAAGTCACTCGTTTGTTTACCTTATGAGTGGGATAGTTATGTCGTAATTGAATGAATCTAACTATTCTAAGTTATTGAGGGAAAAATTGTTTGCGATACACAATAGGAAAAAGATTGTTTCCTGTATCGGAAATAACAAGTACTTTTGTGTTCGTCTGGGAATGTTTTTAAATGTAACCAGATGCCATTCTAAAGGATGAGTTTGGATTGATAACTGAAATAAAAAAAAACTTAAACTGTTAACCAAAATTCAATGAAGACTTTTATGCCTTGTCTAACCCTCGGGAAGTAATGATCCTGAAACTTTATATGTGTATGTATGCAGATAAAGACCGATGTATGTATTATCTTCATAATAACAACATTCGCGAGCCCGACCGACTAATCTGTCTCGCATTAAATATTCATTCCACATACCACAACTACCTTCGTAACATAATCTTATTTAGTAGTACTTTGTCCTCATCTCGTTTTCCTTTGTTACAGTACTTGAACAAGGGGAACCGAAGCCGGTGAAGCTGAATGGCACTGAGCAGGCCCAGCCCAAGCCTTCGGGCACCGAGTTGGTACCAGATGAGGAGGAGGTAAGGGTCCATTAAAACTTTACTCATAATAATAGTTTTAAGAGATTCGCGATTTATACTCATGATTAATAATTAACGGGACTTATCGCGTAAGTTTTTCTATAATAAAATTACCTTTATTAACCCGACGTTTCGGCTACGTTGCAGCAGCCATGGTCACGGGCAGAGTCATAATAGTTAATACTTACGTCGTTGTTACACCAATATACGTAGGTAGCTCGTATGTTGCTAACTTACCTAGGTATAAAGCATATAAATACATATTATATTATAAGCCTTTTATATCCATAATTCATGCATACGTCACGCCTGTTTCTCAACAGGACAGATACTCGAAGAAAATATGTTCTAGGTTTCTTTCAGTCTCTTTAAAACCTTAGGTCTATTTACGTATTGTACAAAATAAACTGAGTTGATAGTTCTCGTTGCTCGAATGCAGGTCATTATTTGTCATTAGCGTTAATGTGTTACTTAACCTAAAATGACAATTCTGTGAAATTTCGTTCACTCGTTGTTTCATTAACTAGATCGGAGATTGACAAATTTAATTTAAGTCAATTATTAAATACAAAATTTTAAGTATTTGGTAAGTCATAACAATATTTCTTGGTATTTAATTTCCCAAACCTATTCGTTGTTTATTAATCGATTTTGTAGGAAATTGTTCAAGGGCTTATAATAAGTTATTCATGATGTTGCTCAGAATTCCTCATTACTGAACTCATGAATATGATTATAAATGTTATACGAGTTATTCAATTGGTTCCATCTTTCTTTGTGCTAAACAAAGACTGCATGTTGGGTTTTTTTACTGTAATTTTGTCGTAATTTCCCATTTGGCAATTTTGAATGAATCATTCGGTTGTTGCGAAAGTACGTCGCATATTAGTGTGTATGAAGTGTATGAGTGTCAATGAAGTGGTTTGTCCGGATCGGGACAGATGAGGACCCGAGATCTCTGCGTACCCCTCTACAGGTAGGCGGACGTGATGTGTGTGTATGTATGTACGTCAGATGATTTAATGGTTTCCAAACTGGAACCCAACTGTAAATTGAATTGGTTTTACTTGGGTTCATTTGAACTTTGCAATTGAGGACAATACTTGACCCGTGCGAGTTTGGGAAGTAAAAAGACATAATAAAGATATTATTATTAATGTCTGGCTAACGAAAGTAGATACTGAAAAAGCGCGGCAAATTTAAAATATATTAGCATTGCAACCCTAAAATAAAAATGAAAGGCGGAACAACTCACTTTGATACTTTGACATTTATTTCTATTTTACTAGTGGATGCTTGCAATTTTGTCTGCGTTATGATGTGATTAAAAGTAGTTTATATAACTTGTTATCTCTTTATTAACTCCATACCAAACATCACACGGATACGTCACTCCATTGTAGCGTATTAAAGGAACAAAAAGAACAAACAAAAAATAACTTAAACGAATATGTACTTACTTAATTAAAATAAAAAGTATCAAGACATTTTGACCGTACTAACCTAACCTAACTATACGCAAGTCAACCATAAAGAAACATCAACAACACGCCAACTTCGGCGTCATAAATAGAAATACCATACACTAATTCTGATTTTACCAAATTTTTCAGAAAACAGAAACAAATTAATTTACTTTAAAATAAAATTGCCAAGTTTTTTTCTACCTAATTAGTTAAGATATAGTGTACCTAATTACTTAAGCTATTTATTAGACCAACGTAAGGCTTACTGTAGCTCTTGAAATGATCCAACACGTACATACGAAACTTATTTTCGATTAACACAATTTTAGCAGACGTACGAATTTTAAAACTCATTTAATAAAATATTCAAATTGAGTTTGTTTTAAAAATGCCTTTTTGGAATTAATTGTTCCTAAGTACTTTCTACTTAAAATACCCCAAATTGAGGGTAAATATCCGATGGTAGGAACACTTTAGTGTTGTCATATAAAAAGTTTGCAAAATTATCCAGTATCTACTTTCGCTAGCCAGACTATATTATCTATGAATGGGTGATTGCGCTTATGTCGATAAGGGAGACAATAAGCGAGGAGCTATCAACCTATCCCAGATTTACTAATTAATACCGACGCGGCGTATCTTTATGCTAAAATTGATCTGAGTAATATAATGTCACCTTATTTTATGTGAAAATAACTTGCATTATATTCTAACCCAAATAAGGAAACATGTTTAAACGTTATTTAAGTACTATGCAGATAATTAGTTGTAGCCTAATGATTGCACCAACTTTTTCACGATCTATGGTTACTGGTTACTTAATGGTTGTCTACACTCCCACTGCTATTACAGTGCGTGGGTGAACAATTGGCGACCTCCGTCTGAGAGCATCCTTAGTTCCTTACACGGAAGGTAGGTCGCGTCCGCAGTCTCAGTACAGAGTTTTATATCCGACATACGCTATACAATTAAACGGAGTTGAACTTATTATGTGTTGCCCTCTGTTGTCAAACGAAGGAGTTTGTATGTCCTTGTTTATGGTTTAAATGCCTTAAAGCATGTGGGATAGAAGGCTATGTTTGTTGATTGTGACGCTTTTGTATATGGTATATGATGGTTGTTTTTTCTGCTTAAGAATCCGTATTTTTAAATATGGATGATATTATTGATAACATTACGGAATCTGATACGTTGTTTATATTTTAGGGGTAAATATAAATTATTCTACACGTAAGGTTATGTTATCTTCATTTATATTATTCATTTATGGTTACTTAAGTATGTATCACATTAATGTATCGAGAAAACAAATGCATTCCAGTAAAACACTAATATGAAAGATAGGATCACAGTAATTGGATGATATACTGAACCGATAGGTATTGTAGTATCTTATTGCTTATTTATGTCTCATAGCATGCAACAAAAGAATCTCAAACATATGGTAATTTGTGTGTTCACGATTTACGAACGATATCGTGCCTTGATATCTTTTGTTACAGTGTGCTCCGAACAGATAAGTCTATGTAACTCTTACCTTATATACATTATTGTCGTATGACTCTTCTTTGACATCATTTAACATTAAACAACTCTTAGGATATGACTTCATCTTTGAATGAGTATTGTAACAAATGTTCATGCTTAATATAATAAAACTTGACAACATAAGCGCGTTTATAAACTGAGAGTTTTAGTCTTGTGTAGTTCTTTCTTTCTTCCACATAACTTAGTCTAAGCATACTCAGCTACTAATCTCTCTATTGACGTACTAAGCACAAGTATATAAGTGTGATACTAGTCATAGTTAACTTTAAATATTACCAATAAACTTGAAATCGTTTGGGAAGAAACTGCATGGTCGTCGCCTTGCAAACGGCCTTGTTGCTAGCGATGCAAATAAAGCATTCGAGAGCCAGCGAGTACGTAGAAGGCACATCGTGAGTCGGCTAATCGCACGTTCTGGTCGTTAGATGGGGCTTTGGTACAACAGACTGCTTTGAGAACTAAATCTGAGCTTTGGTTGCAAATTTATCTGTTAGAAACGAACATATTATCCGGATTTTCAATTGAAACTTGTATTACAAGTATGTCGTTAGACTAGGGATTTCTTAAATATATGCGGGTTTTGATTCGTATTCCTAATATGGTTCTCTGTATGATAAGCTTTATAAAACGTGTGAATTTTTATAGCAAAAATTTTTTAGTTTTTGCAATTCAACATTGTGTGATTGATGATCCATTTGCTAATAGCTTACCACCCACTACACACTACTATTGTGTGGCGAAAACCAACAATGTATGGCGAAAGTTGCCCAGCTATACGAATGAGATTCTCTTGATTAATTTATTACATCATAATGTTGGATAACAGTTGGTTTCTCTTTTCCTTAAATGATTTCTTTTCTAATTATGTAAATAAAGAGAGATGAATTCGTTAACTTTATTAAATGTATTTCATAACAGTTTGGTGTCAAAAGTGCAAGAATTATGCTGAACTTTCTTTATTTATATGTGTTATATTGGTTATTCTGAGAAATTGTTATAGTATTAAACGTAATTTCGTTAATTTATCATACACATGCCACATTATAAAATGGTAAATGCGAGTAACATGTAACAAATTTGTCAGTGCTATTCGATTTATTTAGTTGTTTGGCTAAATGAAGGATACATCATATGTATGTATGTAATAATGTGACTATATAATAATATGTATATAATTAAAATAGATACTGTTTCTCCATCAGCCACTAAAATAAATTCACAAACAATATAGGTTTGCATACTTCAGTCTGTAGAATGACGTCATATTTTGTAGAGATAAATGAATAAACGTCTGTGTTGTTTATTATTTTTATATTCAATATCAGCTAATTATCCGATACTTATTCTAATTGGACTTGGGTAGATCAGTGTTAAGGCCGGTCCAGACGCTCCGTTTTGCACAACGTTTTAAATCCGCGCAGTTTTCAGAGCTCACGAGCTCAGTTATCGCTGCAACTGTGCAGTCCTCCCGACGGACTCAAAACTGCCTAGTTTTCTGGTCTACACGCAACGTTTTGTCTGCAACGTCTTGAACTGCGCAGACAAAACGTTGTGCAAAACGGAGCGTCTGGACCGGCCTTTAAGACCGTGAATCGAAAAATTTTATCACACGACTTTTATTAAAGTTACTAGTTCGTATTAAACACGTAGGAAACGCATGCACGTGCCTTTTCATTCGATTTATCACTTTCATTGCATTGCATCGATTGATATTGCGATTCGATGCGTTTTTGCTTACGTATTGATAGTCATCGGTTGTAATTCCTTAACTACGTACCGGGTTATTGTCACTTGACAAGTTCTCTTGTTTTGGCTTGAAAACAAGAGAAAAGCGTGTAATGAATTAAATATCACTACATTCTTTTTCTTCGAAATCTATGTGGATATTATAAGTCACATATTTTTCAGTTACATTAAACCGTAAAATAGAATATCTTTCTTAAATATCATTCATTACTAATGATCTCATTATCCCTCGAAAACCAAAGGTATTTGTCATGGTCTCTGGGCTCAACCTGTTACGAAATTAAGTCCAATGCCATTAGGTTCAGATTAATTTAAACAAACGAATTATAAAAAGTAATAAGAATGTATGTCTGAAATTCTATTCTGTCCAACTAACTACATTTTTATTTTAGGAATGTTACTCAATTATAAATCTGTCATAGATATCATAAATTGTGATAATGAAGCTGTTTTCTTGCCAGCTTTGACCATTTTAAGCATAAATGAAAGTCTGCATGTCTACGACAAATACGAGACTACAGTATTTTCAATTTATAATGCGGTCGGTAATATGTGGTGACAGATCGTTTAGATAAGTGGTCCGCAGCTGAATTGATATGAGGTAAAGGCTGGTACACACTTTTCGAAAGCTTAGTATCAATAGATGAGAAACATATCCTTTAATTGGAGAATGGAATGAGTTTATAAAATTAACTAAAAGATTTTAAACATACTACAAATAAAGAAGCAAAGGTTTCTAGTTTATCATTTGACCCAAACTATAATATAGCCAATTATATTATTATCCTTCATTTATTATGTATATCACCAGTTCTAAAAGTAAGCGTTAATTGGGACATTAAAAAAATCGGTTTTGCTGATAATAATAGTCTAAGTAAATCGGTGAACTCAGTGGATATAAATTTAATTCACCAGTCGTCGACACTTCTAACAAGCCAAGATGAGAATTAGGATTATTAGAATTTACATTTTACACTACAGCCTTTAAAGGTGTAATTATTTATTAATAGCTTCAAGTGTGCCATCAACTTTACATTGACTGTTCAAGCCTCGGTTTCACTTTGGATGACTAGGATTTAGTGATGTAATCATTACGCAAACACTTGACGAGAAACTACTAAAAGATATCGTAAATGCACGCTTAATATACAACTTTTTTAATTGGATTGTATATCAAATTGTTAATGAGCTTATCGCTAATATTGTGCTCACGACGCTCAAAGATACATAAATTCGCGTACATTATACGTAAACGTGTAGAATGATGCTAGTCTTTAAACGTTCCTATCAGTTAGGCAAATTGTTTCTAGAATTACGAGTAGGTAAGGGTTGGTAAGTATTCGCCCAATGACAACAGAATTTACGTGTAGATCAAAAAGATGACTAGTCATTTGCTTATTCTCAATTAAAGTGGAATTTCCGGAAATTGAATTGATTAAAAGGCGACATAATCGAAACGATACAATATTTAAAATAAATAACAATAAGATATATTATAATGTATTGTGTATCTGTATTAAAAAACTGTTTTATTCCAGCTTATACATAAATTAGCTACATATTAAAGTTTTATCTATTTATTTGCTCTCGCTAATCGCCGTCTCAACTATACACAAGTCATTGTTGAATGAAGATGTTTACATCGTGCATACATTATAAAATCATAAAGCCGACAAAGCCTTAACAAATTGTATGACCAAACCCGCTATTAAATGCTACTTATGAATAAATTGTAATCCCAATCACCGAGAATCA